>JANPWX010019540.1:33498-331762 GCA_024734555.1 Trochalopteron elliotii | reverse complement strand
CCTTCCTTCCTTCCTTCCTTCCTTCCTTCCTTCCTTCCTTCCTTCCTTTTTTTCTTCCAACTTGCAACAGTTTTCTCACTTCACTTGAGCCCCTGATTTAGTTATTTATTTTGATTTTGAATTGTAGTCACCAGTCTGGGTGCATCTACTTAATTCATTTAATCATATGAATGGGTAATAACTTCCAGGGACAGGCAACTAAAGCGCTTTAAATAGAGGGCATAGACATAAGATCTTGTTTTTCCCTTGCTCAGAGACTCTGCAGTACCTCTTTTACAGAGCTTATATGTCAAAGATATATTCCAGGGAGTAGGGAAGCTGAGGTTTTGAACTCAGGAGCTTTTCCACAGGTAAAACCACCAAAATTTTGTGTTCCACTAACCCATTTGGAGAATCCGGAGACACGAAGAAAGGCCTCCAAGGATCACGCTGCCAGAAAGGGCGACTACAGAAACCTCCATGAAGAGGTTTGCACTCAGATTCCTCAAGATTTATTCAGTTAGGCTGTTTCTAAATCCCTCAGAAATGCAGAAAACAAAGGAAAACAAAGAATCAAACCCCCATCTGCAACAAATGTACAGACATGTGTATATATTATTGTAACAGAATACTCAAATTTCAGGAGGATTTGGGGTGTAACCACAACAAGACTAAATTAAGTGATAAATACCATTATGTGCTAGGCTACATAAATGTAAAAATTGTTTGACATCTTGAAATATATTAAATATTATTAAATTATTTATTAATCTGGTTTCATAACGCATTAATAAGTACAAAATTAAAAGTGAGCCTATAGAGGTTTGTACACTTAGTAATCTTGCTAATTTACCTCTCCTTAACCAGACCTGCTGTACAATACTGAATACCAAGACTGCAGTTACCAGGAGCTATTCAATCCTACCTTTCATTCTGGTAAAGCTAATCAGGCCAATGTTACTTGCAAAGCTCCAGTCATTGTATATGTAATCATATATTAGTCTTAGGATTCCTCAAAAATTAGTTGTTCAATTCTTTTATTAGCTGTGTCCTTACTAAAGGAATTATTAACCTGTTATTACTTCTCATATTATTTTCTTTCTCTTTCACAGAAATATGTTCCCTCCAAACCTGGTGGAAGCTTGCTTCAAACAGGTAAAAAATATATTTTTTTCATTTCCAAATAGAACATGAAGAAGTAAGAAATTAAATGTTACCACTTTTGCCTTAGGGATATCATGTTCTTGTACTTAGAGCAGAAACATAACTTACGTTTGCCACAGATGTAAAAAAAAAAACAAACCTGAGCTAAACCAACCAAGTGTGTTTTGTTTCCAATCATATTGAGACAACAGTATTTGCTATGAGAAGTGAAGAAGACTCACTCAGCTTGGCAAATCAAAAAATTACTGTTTTCAATATGTCAAATTCATAAGTTGACAGCAAGGTTCATTAAAGTGAGTTCAGGACCTGCTTTTCATAACAGTGTTATGGTAACCTGGGAGATACTGAGATGTTCACCATCTCTGCAAAAACTGGTAGATTTTCAAGAATGTCATGTGACGAATATGCATAGGTTCAAAACAGAAGAAAAAGATTTGTGGACATTAACAAATAAAACCAAATTAAGAATTTCTGTCACCTACAGTAGAAGTCATCAAGAGTGCTTTTTTTATGTTGCTTCTGAAAATCCTCTATCATTAGCTTGGTCTTAATCTTAGCTGTTCAATGGACAAAATAATAATTAGTTATATTGTTTTTTAAAAAGGAGGACATTAGCGATTCAGTGAAACCTAGAATGTGTCTTTCCATAATCTAATTGCTTCATATTGACCTCACAGACAATCTTGAACTGATATAATTTACCAGTTACTGCTGTAGCAATAAAAATCTGAAATGTGGAGGTCAAGAAGAGCATAAAGTATAAACTTTTTAAGATCCAGCTGAGTTACATCTTGCAGAAGAATTGAAAAGAAATTGTAACATTATCTTTAGTCGTATAAACAGAAACCAGTAAAAAGGAGTCACTTTCTGCATTAAAGATTTCTAGATCAAAGATTAAAAAACAAGCTAGATCCAGGTCCAAATGCCATACCTCTGTCTTCAGCAAGGATTTTGATGAACTCAGTATAGTGATGCAGAAGAGCAATATAGAAATGCTGAAGTCTATGTCTAAACTGGAAATAAATTCAAAGAATGTAATGTAATAAAGTACAGCAATTATATGATTGTTATCTCAAAATAATGAAATAATTAGGGCATAAAGTTACAGATGTAGCAACAAGTATTTTTCATAAATCTCTCAAGTTTGGAAGTTATTATCTAGAGCTCTTGAAAGTAATCCAAGTGTCTTCCAGATTGCAGTTCCAAAAAGATTTGGGAAATTATTTAAGCAGATAACAGGACATTAGTTTGATCTCGGATACAGTGAAGGATATAAATGCCTTAAAGGAAAAAGTAGAGACTTCATAATAAACAAAAATGAAAAATACATAAAACGAACAGACTAGAAAAATTGCAAAGGTTTCTGAAACATAAATTGTACCATCTTTCTTCCATAATATTGCTCTTTGCTTCTTTTTTTTTTTTTCTGGTTTTATTATTGTTTGTTTTGTTTGGGTTTTGGTTAGTTGGTTGGTTTGGGTTTTTTTTTTTACTTCTGAGACGAAACAGTTTTTAAGATTGCAAAAGTGAAATAGTTGAGCAGGGGACTAAGAATTTTAAAATTTGTGGACATAGCAATGGAAATTTTTGAAGGACTGGGAGTACCTCAGTTGATATTTTTATGAATGAAATAGATATAAGATGCACACGGTTGAATTTACAGATGACAAGAAAGTCCAAGCACTTTGTGTTGAGATATCAAAAAAAAAAAAGCCAAAGAAGGTAAAAAAACCCTGGCACAGCACAAAACTGTAAAGTCACAGCAACAAAGTGACTCAGCTTTTGCACATGTTGGCATGTTTGGTTACCTCCTTGCAGATCTTCAACACATGTGAAGTAAATATTTAGAAATTAACAGCAATTTCTGCTTTGACATAGCAAATTATCATCAAAAAGGCCAAAAATGTTCTATGCAGCTCTAGGATATACATTAAGTGACAGAATACCAAGACGTGAACTGAAGCCAGAGGAATGTGACCATTTAGAATACTGAGCATGTTCAGTTTTATTCATTCATAGATTTGTGCAAAATGAACACAGTGAAGAGAGGAGTTATTGGAATTATCAAGAGAACACAACATATAGAGCAAAAAAAGATTGACTGAGAAACTATTCAAGCAGAAACAAAACCAGTGCTAAATAAGATATAAACATACAAAAAGAAATGGAAATCACTATTACTGAATTATAAACTGGAAATCAGTACTGGTTTTAACCCTACACAACGTAAAGTTGAATTCCTGCAAGCATCTTCATTTGGGAGTTACAGGAACACTTCAGCAGTTTCCCAATACAGCTTAAAAATTTTTTTTGATAGTACTCTACTGCAACAGAAAACTTGGCTCAACTAGCAAGTTCTAAACCTATGTTCTTAATTAAAGATGTCCTGTACATTATGTTAACATTTAAATGTCTTGTATTTCTCATGTGCTTTAAAGCTTAATGAGGTTTCTAAAATCAACGTAGAAGAACAAGACATACTTAATGGAAGTTTTTACTGACTTTCAGCAGCAACTGAAAGTACCAGGATTTACTGAAATACCAGGATTTTAAACTTGTCATACCATTGCTTTTTGAACTTGGTACCAAACCCTAGATTTTTACATAAAAGTTATTTTGTTGTAGCTGATTCATTTATAAAAGATCTTAGCTTACAAGTATGTGTAATATTCTTGGTATCCAGATGATTTTGCACATCTGATTCCACAATTTTCTTTTCAAAAGTTTCCATCCTTTATTTCATATGATTCTCAGATTTATGAAGAGGAATGATCCATCTGGCACAAATCTGTTTCTGTAACATCGTGTTTGATGGTCCAAACACAAGACACAGTACTTCTCATAGCTGTCCACACTCAACAATGTAATATCAACTCACAGCCTTACGCACCTGGAAATGATCATTGGACTATGCACTGTACATTTAAATCACATCTTTGGGTAGATCAGATGTGCACATTGTGTCTTACAGCATCCTGAGGCAGGTTTCTTTCCTAGTTTGTATTGGAAGCCACTGGAAGGTTCAAAATGAAATGGAGAGCATAATCCAAGTGGGAGAGATTTTAATGGAGTTGGCAATGCTTTTATATGGTTGCTGCTGGGAGACAAAGAGTCCCGGAGGGAGACTGGAACCTTAGGACTTATCTAAGAAATATCTTCCTAAATTTTCTACTGTTCCTCTCTCTGTAGTTTGCTCCTTTGGATTCCCTTTCCTGTTTCTTCCCAACAAAAGTGAGGCAAAGCTGCCTCCCTTTTATTTTACTTCTCCTCATTCTGCTTCTTTGCACATTTTCTTTCCCAGATATTTCCTTTTTCCACTTGACTGACACGAATTTTCAAGTATGATGAAGAGTGGTTTGGTTTCCTCAGGATCCCGGGATGCATGTTTTCATGTCCCATATGCCTCCATTCAGATTCACTAGGTGATTCCAAGCCTCTGCTTAAAATGGGAGGGACTATGCTCCTCCAAATTCCCCCTGGAGTTTCAGGGACTTGAGAGATATGGAGAGATATGCCAGACAATGAAGACTGAGACAAAGAAGTCATTGAGTACCTCAGCCTTCTCAGGCTGATTGTTAAACCATAGATTGTTGATCTAAATAACATCTTATCTGATGGTGGTTCTTTTCATATGACATGTCACAACATTCATTATGCACAGATCACATGAAACTTTTGTGATTTTTATCAGTAACAAAAGAATCTGAATAGATTGACTACAGGTAAATATTCCGCACTTACCTAAAATTAGATTACTTTGTTCAAAATTTTCTCTGTGCCTCTGCATTCACCCCCAGTTTACTGACATCTAAAGAAATCTTTGGGTTTATCTTTCAGCTCTGGCCACTATCTCTTCATTTCTCTTTCTTTGCTAAGTTAAAAAATGCTTTCTAGCCTGGGGCTGAGCAGTAGTGAGCAGTCTGCTTGTTGACTGATACTGGTTCTTAGCTGCTTGTTGTGCTGTGCTCTAGAAATCTGTCAAAGGGCAGAAGAAACACAACAAAACTTACAAAATCAAGAGAAACCAAATCAATCTAAAAATTTGGGGAGGGTCATTCTGGAGTGAATAGATAGAATTTGATGCCAGCTGAAGCTTTAAGAACTGCATCTGATAACTGAATGTCTTCTGAGATATGTTTAACTGCATATTCTTTCCTGAACTTGTCATTATCAAGGGAATTGTGAGTGTTAATCATACATCCAGAAATGAATACTAACTAATATATGGTGTCTGTTCCTCATGATAATTTGGGCTGGTTAAGACACATTATGACTTGTGTCATCAAATCTTACATGGAAAATTTAGAATGCTTTCACACATATCCATATGGAAAGCAAAGAAAAAAACCAAGAAGATGGAATGTCTCTGTCTTCTTTTAATTTTTTAGGGCTGCATTTGTGGCAAACTTGTCACTTTTAAAATCATTATTCACCAAATGCTGTATCATCATACAGACTTAGCACAGACAGTACTAATGAAGCTCTCTCAGAGTAAATTATGACAGTGAATTATGAATTTTCAGAATACTGTGGCAATTACCTTTTCTGCAAGTTAAACCACTGGGCTGTGCTGCTGCCAGGTTACAATGTTGCTTCTTCAAAATCCTTCAATATATCCAAGTCAAATGACAGGGTATCCAGTATCACTAATAAAACCAAAATAATAATCAAAGTTATTATCAACTGATTCATTGCATTATTCAATACAAAACCTATATTGTCTATTTCATGGTGAGCTAAGTTAATTAAAATTAGTTTTCCAGTTGTTCATTAGCACCATGTCTTGTAAAAAAGTCCAGAAATGCATTACTTTTGCATTTTATTTGCAGATGTGATTGTTCATAGAAAGCTGTTCAAATCAATACATTCAAATAACATTTATCTTGCTCCTGAATCATTCTCTGTACATGAACTTAAGGAAAAAAAAATTAGTACTTTGCATCTAAATTCTTATGGGGCAAAAATACCTCTTCCTGGAGGTATAACAAAATTATATCCTCCTAAATTATAGGACTTCAGTGATGTTGCCTAGCCCATAACGTATTATCAGTGTATGGTCTCTTTTCTGAGAACCTTAAGCCTACAATGAGTGGTTTTATTTTGCCTAATTTATTATATTTCTGAAATTTGAAAAGGAACAAGAATCAGCAGAATCACAATGTGAAATTAAACTGTCAATTTGAGTTACATTAAAAGCTGATAACATTGATTGCCACTGAGATAGAGATCTGCTGAAAATAGGAATGTCATAAAAGCTCAAAAAATTATCTCTTACCACCAGTTACTCTGCAGAGCAGTAATAGCCAACCCTGCTGTTAACTCACCTATTTAAAACAGTTTCTAATATCCTGAAGGTGGTCCTTCCCAGTCACTTCCTATAAGCAGTTGACTTTTTCAGCATTTCACACACAGAAAATATGTTTTTTGGTGGTCAAGCAATCTTGTGTTTTGCCTTTAATGTAATTTGAAAAAGCAATAGTAAAAATACAACTCAACCAACACCCTACACTATTTTCCTCAGTAGGTCCATTCCTTGTGTTTCCTATATTTGGTTTCCCTTGATTTCTTTTGCTCCACCAGGAAAGTTCTCATGGTTTTTGATAGACAACTTTGGGTATAAGACAGATCCACAGAAAACATATCCATGGGCATCTCCTGGGGCTCAGGCAAATATAATGAAAGAAAGAGGTCAAGTAAATATTCCAGTGGAAATAAAGTTGCTCTGGTTTTTCTTGCTTAGATTAACATTTTGAATTTCACTCTAAATAAGCTGTTTCTCCCCTGCTCTGGAAAGGGTTCTGGAAAGACTATTCTCCCTAGTAATATTTCTGAATACTTAAGTCTGATGAATAAGTCTGATAAGACCTACACCTCTGTGGGCCAGTCTAGTAGCTGAAATGGAAAAGTACTTTGCTGAGTGAGTTCCTAAAATCCATATTATACCCCTAAGAGACTTAACTAATGAATTAAAAGCATGTACCTGCTGCGACAGAATTCCAGAATGAGCATAAAATG
Organism: Trochalopteron elliotii; assembly: GCA_024734555.1. NCBI lineage: Eukaryota > Metazoa > Chordata > Aves > Passeriformes > Leiothrichidae > Trochalopteron > Trochalopteron elliotii. The sequence goes on along the minus strand of JANPWX010019540.1, from coordinate 324,604 downwards.
AAGACATATTCTTGTTACCACCTAAAATTCTTTCTAACATGGGTTTTTGAAGGTAAGAATCTTTGTGTGATTATGCTTTTTCCCATATAGATCCCAACACCTTCTTAGTCCCCCACCATAATGTTTTAGCCACATGGGCAACTCTGAGCTAATCTGATACAAGGGGGGGGGCAATTCTCAGAGAAATAAAGGTTATGCTGCCTCTGATGGAAAAGTGGTTTATGACTTAGCTCATGGCCTGTTCCAACAGGCAGGCAGCACACGTCCAACTTCATTCAACAGCTGTATCACACTTTTGACCTAGTCAGGTAGGAATGAGAGAAGAACCTGAGGGGAATGGAGGAGATTCAGACAAGAACTCTGTTACTTGAATAGACAACCCCAACCCTTCTTCCCTGGTTGTGTAGTTCCAGTCTCTGTGTTCTTCACGCTCTGACATTTTCACAGTCAGTTAGAGCTGATTCACTCCCCAGGCTTCAGCCAAAAAATGGCAACATTTTTTGCTTGGTAAGATTTCTGCCACTTTAAAAAGCAGAATTGTCTCACTAAGGGATCAAACAAGAATTAACACAGATTGGATGTGAGGGGGTGAGGCATTGGAACTGGGCTTTTCCATGTCAGCCAACTGCTCCTACAGCTCTCAGCTGACTTCCGTACAGCCCAAATCTTAAAACATTTTAGCAAATTTTATTGAAAACTCAAAAGAGTATCTGACATTCATGAATCTTGGTTCTGCTACATATTATATAGAAACCTTCCATAAATGTCCAGTAAGCAGGTTTTATTTGACATTCCGAGAGACTTTCAGCCTTTAGAGGGATACCTCAAATATGTGGAAGGAGTGCATAAAACTATTCAGGTGCAGAAAGCAGCATTAAATCAGACTAGTTTTGAAAGATGATGATACTCAGGTTTCCAATCTTGGCCATAATTGCTTCATTTCACTCAAGTATTTCTGAAGCCTTCAACAGGTCTCTAGATATCAGTAAGGGTACTAACTGCGATCTGGTAAAAAAAACTCTTCCTGCTAGCTCAGAATAAAAATCCAAAGTTGCTGAATAACCTTGACACCAGCATTCTTCTGGTTTAATGGACTAATTAGCATCCTGAGATACATGAGAAACATTATACTGGTGTTATTTAGTATGCTTTGTGTTCAACAGAATTTAGCCAGGACAGAGCTGCAGGGTTTTTTGTGCCCAGACAGAAATATTCAGGGTGTAAATTTCTCTTTGGAAAAACAATAGGAGATGAAAGACTGGTTTTCAAAGCAGATAAAGCAGACACTTAGGACCATACTGAGATTTAGAAATTGATTTGTTTGCTCCATAAAGGAACCATTTAAAGTATAACCCTTTCCTAAATTAAGAAATGTGGCGACTTGTACTGCAGAGTAAACTAATGGCTTTGCCATAACAAAAGAAAAAAGAAGTATATTATATTAAAGTTAGCTTAGTCTTATTTTTTTAATACAAAAATATGGAGAAATAAAGAAAGTTCAGAGCACAAGAAAATATTCTCCAAAAAAGGACTATAAATTGGGAGGACTATAAGTTGGGAATTTTGTAGCAATTTATATAAAATGCAAACTAAGAATCAGTAGTTTTGTTACAGAATATAGGAGCATGACAAATCTGCATCTTTGACTTCAGCCTATTTATGAGAAAATGACTTATAGAAGCCAAAGCTGAAGACTTAGCTTTTGAAGTTAATATGGATTTTTGTTGCTTTCAGGAAAACCAAGTTTTCATCATAGTACATTTATACCTAGTAATATAAAGCAAAAAATTGAAATGTTCTACAACATTGAATAATAATTTAATTTGTGATTTTAACCTTCGTTTGCTATGATTCACCAAATTTCTATCTTTCTTTTATTTTCATTTTAACAGTTCAAAACCAACTATGAAAAGAGAAAGTTTAAAGTAGCTATTCCATCCAATGACACATCCACGGTGACTTCCATAATAAGCAATGTGTCAGAAGCAATGGAAGCTCTCACCCGAATGAAAGAGGAAATAGTTCCTGTTCCAGGTTCTGTGAATGGAGTGAATGCCCTTGGCCTGGTGGTGTTCTCAATAAGCTTTGGCCTGGTGATTGGGAGTATGAGGGAGCAAGGTCAGGCATTGAAAGACTTCTTTGATAGCCTTAATGAGGCTATCATGAGATTGGTAGCTCTAATCATGTGGTAAGTGCCTCTTCGATAAATTCCTTTTTAAGCTACTAACAATATATTTTCATCAGTCAGGCACTGAGTAGCAAGAATCTATTTGGCAGAAAGTCAGACAATAAGACTGTATCTACCTTGGAACTTTTTAAATGAATGAACTCTAGAACTGTAACTCTCTGTGACAGTAATCTGCCCAAACACACCAACTCATTCAGTGGGTTTCACTTTTGACATGAGAAAAATCAGGGTCTATGGCAAAAGTTGCTACTCTTACACAGAGACATTCTATGTCTTCATAAAGATAGCTATCACAGCTGTAAACTGTTGAAGTTTCCTTACATCCTAATCTAAATTCATTAAAGGAAACCTCTCCCATAATCTTATTTCTACACAGCAAGACCTTGTTATCACAATTTTCCAGCACAACTGGTTCCTGTAGTTGTTCTTGCCCTGTAGCTGCACTGCTCACACATTCACATAATCTTCCTGCTTTCTTTGCTGTGTTCATTAGGTAAATAAAATACATACCTTTTCCTTCAAGGTATGAAATATTTTCAAAAATTAAGACTCATTATTCTTCAGGTAGAAGGCTGACTGTGAAAAGAAATCCTGTTCCCTTCTTTACTACAGGAAAAAGCCAAATCAACTCCAAGGGTCTATCCAGGAGCACACATATATACTACCATACTAGATACAAAACCAAAAATAAGTACATTTACTCCAATAACTAAAATCTTTTCTCCTTCGCAAGAACGTTTAAAATGTTGAAACAGAGGATTCAGATAAATTTCCATGTGCTCATGGACTTGGTGGTGTAAAGGGCAATTGAGATACAGTGGATAGATTCTGTTCTGTGGTATCTTACTGTGAGAAGACAAGTGGACATTTATAGGAGAAGGGCTGCAGCAGAATTGTGTTTGAGTTTTATGCTCAGCACCAGCCCTTCTTCACCTCTGGCTGTGCTTCCTGATAGGCAAAAGCAGTTCATCCCACCTGTGCTGCTGTTCTACAGTGCAGCCAAACTTTGCCATACAGATTTCTTCATGCTGATGAATATATTATCAAGTGCCCCACTGGATGAAATGTAACATAGCCAGAAGTGATGCCTGAAAAACAGAACAAATCTTCCCAAAAACATTAGAGTGAATATAAAAGCAAACCTTTGCTTGAAACCTTTCAGGTAGACAATATGACAAAAATCGTGCATGGTGTATTAATTCTACAATTTTTATAGGGTTAGTCTATTATTATACTTACCATATACTGTCCAATTAAAAGGTTAAATAGTTAGGTGACAATTCCTGGGGTCCTGCCCCACTGGAAACCAGGAAGCATGTTTCTTTTGCCCCACTTTTGATATGCCAGTTCCAGATTCTGATTGTAAAGAAGAATATCCTTGTAGCTGGTACTCTTCTTGGAATAAAACTAAGCAGCATTTAGGAATGCATTTATAGGTTAGCTTATTGTTCCTAAATGTACGTAAGAAAGGTAGGAAAAATACTAAACACTATAGCCTAAGCTACAAATCTACGAATACCTGAAAAATATAAAAAGTTAAAAATCTTAGGCATCAGAAGCAGCTTGAAATCTTCAGAAGTTATCAGACTTCTGTGTGGGTTCCTTCTCCAACAACATGGGAAACAGCACTGGAATAGAACTGGGTGCTTGGAATAGTGTACACATGTCAGTTTAGCCTTCATTCACACAGGCAGAATTATAACAGGATTGGCTGAACTAGCTTTTAAATTACGCTTGAAGTCCAAGGAGAATTAATTTCCCTACCTGTCCAAAAGGCATGCTCTACATCTTGAAATCCTTACCAGATGTTGAATCCCATCAAAAATGTTCATTGCTGTGGTTCAATCCAGGTTGAATTGTGAAGAGTTGAAGAGTTAAATTTTTGAACTGCTCCTGAACTGCTCACTTTTAGGAGCATCCTAACAGTGAAATTGTACATTTATGCATATAAACACAAACAGGATGGATAGGGGACCAAATCTCTACTTTGTTTTGGTAATACTATTTTGATTTCTTATTTGCAGGTATGCTCCACTCGGAATTCTCTTCTTAATTGCTGGGAAAATTGTTGAGATGGAGGATATGGGTGTGATCGGTGGTCAGCTTGCCATGTACACTGTAACAGTTATCATCGGTTTGCTAATTCATGCTGTCATTGTCCTACCTCTTCTCTACTTTGTGATCACTCGTAAGAATCCGTGGGTATTTATTGGAGGCTTAATCCAGGCATTAGTCACAGCTTTGGGAACGTCTTCCAGGTATAACACAATATTTTAAAGCCATATCTTTTTTTAATGTTACTGGTTTAAGAAACAATTTTGTCTAATGTTTGGTGCACTCTGTATTCGCTTAGGCACTGTATTTCCGTTCTGCTGCTCTCCAGCACTGACTTGAACCCTATTTTCTATAAGAAATCCTGAACTGAGATGAAATTAATCTGTTTGGCGATGCAGACTCTATGGCCAGAACCCTTGTTAGTTTGGTTAGTTGTGGTGTTTGCTATTCTAAGTAGTTTGTAATGGCTTAATAAGCAAGGATAGAGCTGGCAAAGAACACACGTGGCAAAATGGAGCAGCAAACAGAAAAGTTGTGAGGGGATTCCTATTGACAGTTGGCATTTTGTGCCCGAAATCCTGACAGCCAATTATGGATACAGAACCTACAAAAGAAATGACAGTTTTGCTCTTTGCAGGTGGCCATAGTTATGGCATATGAATTAAAAAAATTGTTTGCATGTATGACAGAAGGAAACATGACTAAAAAGTGTGCATTTGTATACCATTTGACCATTCATAAAATCACTGCCATTTTAATAGATTTTAAAAATGTGTCCTAAAGACAGGGGGTTTCAGTCAGATATTCTGTGATGCTGTAAATTTGAGTCCTTGGTGTTTGAAATTATTTTGAAGTAAAAGCCTAGGCTGATTCAAGACAGCATACTGTATTGCAAGTGCATTAAAAAAACTATTTAAAATTCAACTGTAAGATGAATGTCAGCAAAGATATTTTTCCAGCACAAACTTCCACAAGCCCTTTTTATTTTGGTCGGAATTTTATCAATATTCATAGAGTCTTCAAAGACTAGAAAATCTGTTAAGTATTTAGCAATGAAAGTTTCACTGGGATCAAGTAACCTGAATTGCTGTGTGCTGGAAAACCTCTTTACTTTGGTGTGATCAGATGTAGAGATACAGGCCTGGCTTGGACAGAGTTAACTTTCTTCATAGCAGCTCATATAGTGCCATATTTCAGATTTTGGCCAAAACAACAATGATCACATGCTGACATTTTAGCTGTTGCTAAGTATTTGCACAGCATCAAGACGTTCTCTGACTCTCACTCTGTCCCCACAGTGAGTTGAGGGGTTCACAGTGGGCTGGGAAGGCACACAGCCAGGCAGATGTAAGTAAAGAGATTTTCCATGCCACATACATCATGCATGGCAATGAAAGGGGGAAAAGGATTTTAGGAAGGTTGGCCACATTTTACTCCAGAACTTGCTGGCCACTCCCACGTCTGTGAGAGTGGTGCCTAAGCATCACTTGTATTATTTTGGTTTCTTCTGCTCTTCTTTCAAACTTCTCCCACACTCATTAAACATTTTTATTCTCAATCTTTCCATTTTCTTTTTCTTACTGTTCCTTTTGGTTTTGCCTGTCCTATCAGGGTGTGGAGGCAAGTGAGTGGCTGTGTGGTGCTTTGCTGCCTACTGGTGGGAAAATAATACAACCATCAATCAAAATGCCTTTTGCAGGGGAGCCCACAAACAAGAAGAGAAAACAAGATTTTTACTGAAGGTTTGAATAGTCCAATTGGTATACCTTCAAGAAAACAATGCTTAGGGATGATTCAATTACAGCTCCATGACTTCAGACTGAGAAGGGGGAATTTTGAATAGATTCCTGCGCCTGGTGGAAGAACCTTGTGACAAAACACTGAAATTAGACACTTTCAGACTAGGGATTACATAGAGAATGGCAGTAATTAACAGCTGGAAAAAGTTTCCAAGAGCATTAGGAGAACTTTCACCATTAGAAATGCTTAAATTCAGCATGTGCATTAAAAAAATCTATTCTTGTAGATCACATAAAAACTAAGACAGAATCATCTCTCTTGTCATTATAACATGACAATCTTCTCTTTCCCTCTTTGCAGAATTTATATCATATATTATCTTTTTTCTTTTTGTTTCAGTTCTGCAACACTACCGGTTACATTTAAGTGTCTAGAAGAAATAAATGGAGTGGACAAACGAGTTACAAGATTTGTACTCCCAGTTGGTGCTACAATTAATATGGATGGAACTGCTTTATATGAGGCTTTGGCTGCAATTTTCATTGCACAGGTCAACAACTTTGATCTGAACTTTGGACAGATTATCACAATCAGGTATGGAAAACACTGTTACCTATGTTTAATAAAACCACCTTTGAGATGACCCCTGCCTGGTATAAGTGGGATTAAAGAAAAGCCTCCAGAACTAAAAACAAGAACTGCTACAGTATCAGATTATCTGTAATTTACATCTTCTTCACGCAAAAAGATCCCCAGCATGTATTCTCATTTGGATAAATTTTTAACAAAATTGTAACGTGACACACACATTATTGCACTTAATAAAGACAAGGACAAGATTTAATTAATTGAATTTTTTTTTTAAGAACTCATGCAGCTATTGGGACCTACAGACTTACAAGGAGTACCAGGTAGTTTACAAAGCATGTACAAAGCTGAAGCATAAAGTTATCACTATGTTATTGCTAGAAGAGGTAGTGTTTTCCTGGTTTCAGGATACAATCAAGGCTAGCTGTGTAAGGAAGAGTAATACAATTTTATTACATCAACTGACAGAAGTGGTGAACATGGGTTATGTTTTCAAGCACTTCTTGTTCGAAATACAACAGCAAACAACCCACTAATTAGCGTTCAACTATAACTGATCTGTTTTAATTTCATTATGTTTATCACAATTTAAGGAAAAAGGGTGATTGGTACTTGTGCAGAAGAAAGGAGTGTCAGCAAGGGGACAGGTGGGCATTGTGGGACAAAGGCACATATCTATCACACAGGAACACTGAAGTTCAGATATAGTTTCCATAAAACCCACCAGTTTATTTCAATATTCATGAACCTAAGGCAAAACTCTGCCTTCACCCTCCAAGGCAATTGTTTCACATTCATACTAGAGCTGCTCCCTGGAAAATCGTCTGAGAAAACAAATTCTCCCTAAACCAGGTGTGAACAAGCATATTTCTACAAAGTCGCTGGATGGTGTGACTCAGGGTTTCTGGCAGCTTTCTGTTTTCTGATGGCAGAACACCAACTGCTGGAGGACAGAGACTTCACCTGGCATGAAGCTATAGTTAGATGGACAGAGAGCAAAAGTTCTTGTGTTAGATCTGCCAGGACAGAACTATCTCCTCGGCTTTTCTTTTAATGTGTTTGAGCTTGTGGAAAGAGTTTTTTCAATGGGTGGGGACATGTAACTATAATGTTTTTTCTGGCCCTTGGCATCTACTCGGGAATTTATCACCTAACAAAATCACGTTTCAAGATTTCTGGATAGATATCTAGTGAAACATTTTGGAACAAGGGTCATAGTCCCCTGCAGCTGTCAGGTGTTCAGATAAGGGACTAGGGTCATCTTTTTATTTGCTACTGAGCAAACTACTACTACTGCCTTCTTGCTTTATATCTGGTTTTAAAGTTTGACAAATGATAAGGAGAGTTTTTATTACAGTTTAATTACAGAAATCAATTAATTGTTGCCCTTGCCATCTCTTTGCACAGCATCACTGCTACAGCTGCCAGTATTGGGGCTGCAGGCATTCCTCAAGCTGGACTGGTCACCATGGTCATTGTGCTCACATCAGTAGGTTTGCCTACAGATGATATCACCCTTATCATTGCAGTGGACTGGTTCTTGTAAGTATTTTTATGGACCTGTTAAAAGCTTAGATCATATTTGGCAGTAAAATAACCAGAAATGTTGTGGCTCTAGTACAATGTTTTGCTCTGAAAGGCAGTTGGAAACAAACAAGTGTTAAAAAGAATCACTATTTCTTGCTAGTAATGTATTTTCTTAGTACCTTAGCAGATGATGAGGGGTGTTATTTAATTATGGTTCCTTTTGCATGCAAAAGTTTACATAGAAACCTGAATTGTTAATATACTAAGAAAACTTTCTGATACACTATGATTAAATAAGCAAAGAATTGCTTTAGTCTTTTATTTTTTGTAGGATGACAATGAAAACTTTTCAGTCAATAAGACTCAGAACTGGATCAGGTCCAACCAATTCATTGCAGTCTTGCTGACTATCTAATCTAGGAAAGGTTCATCTGTCTACCCCATGATAAACAAAATGAAATGAGAAATAATTGTGAAACTGCCACCACAAAGTATTGCCCCTCAGTTTTTCCATTCATCTAACAGTAGAAGATGACAGATACCCTTACATATGTATGTATATTCCCCTAGGTCCATGAAATAAATGAAAGGAAGATTTTTTTCCCAATCTCTATTTCATCTAACACCTATTATTTAGCTTTTCCAGAGGATTTTACCTTTCAATCTTATCAAGTGATCCCTGAACAAAGTTGGTTGTGTTGTTACCAGAACATAATGTCTTCAAATTATTATCTAACCACCTGATGTAGGTGGATGCTTACCTCCTGACACTGCCAGTCACTTCTTGTCAAGCCACCTCCTGCATCTTCTGGGCAGAGCCCTCTGAGAGCATGAAGATCCATAGTTTAATTTGAGTCATTCCTGCACAGTTCCACCCTAAATTACACATCATATCTTATGGTCAGGAGACAAACAAACCTAACAAGGTAAATTCTTGCTGGCTCACACCTTACCTGGTTCAGAGGATATAAACCTAAACTCCTGAAACCCAAGAGCATTAAAATGCCTCCAAGGAGTCAAATGCTCCCTTTGCCATCCTCATCACATGACCATTCCTTGGTGTGAAGTTGCTAAGAGTATTAACACATTTTGTGACTCCATAACCCACTATATTTGTTAATTTCTTTGGAAGGAATCATGACATTAACAGTTTAGATAAGCGAATGTATATAAAAGAGGTGTCTCATCTAGTAGCTATTTGAGAGCCATTTCAGCAGCTACTCTGCTTGCTTCCCTGAGAAAGGGATGGAAGTAACTCACTACTTTTTCCCTAGGGATCGTCTCCGTACCACTACCAACGTCTTGGGAGACTCCATTGGAGCAGGAATTGTTGAACATTTATCACGGCATGAGCTGAAGAACAGGGATGCTGAGATGGGCAATTCTGTGATAGAGGAGAATGAGATGAAGAAACCATACCAACTTATCTCACAAGAAAATGAAAATGAGAAACCAATTGATAGTGAAACCAAGATGTAGACTAGAGAAAGCGTGAGTTCAACACTACAAATGTGGGAAAACACACACTTTTTCCGGCGATTTATATCTTGAATTCACCAACTTCATCTATTCCTTGATTTCTCCCTTTATGCTCGCACTGGAAAGAATTAATGAAAATATATTCCAAACTAGCAGTGATCATGGTATATGTTGGCTTCCCACTTAAAAAAAAATTAACAGGCAACAACATTGGTCCTGCTAGACATATGCTAACTGGGGATAAAAAAAGAGATTGTGTATATGTTACTCAGTCCTGTGAATCTTTTTTTTCTTTTTTTTTTTTTATGAACTGGAAAGTAAAAACAGATAACAGAGCCTGAAAATGGTTTTATTTTTTTAAATACCTGTTGCAAAATTCCTAACATCTATAAACACACAATCAACACTTCTAACTTGATAACTGCATCCAGCTAAGTAAATTAACAGGACTTTTGCTATTTTATCTGAATTTTTTTTCTCTAGTGTTATATTATTGTTCGAATACTAGCAGGACAATAAAAAGTAGGAGATTAATTGAGGGGATAAAAAGGGGGAAGATATATAAATAAAGAAAAGAAAATACCCCCAAATCAGCACTTTTACCAGCTGAGATGAAATATTTCTGGAAAAGTTACTTTATCTAGACAGTTTTTCGAATTAGATTCAGCTGATCTTTATAAAAATTTAGCCTAGTTGGCTCCCACTGACTTTCAAACATTTACATATGCATGCATGTACTTCCAATCTGGATTTGCTCCCTTAATTTCAACATCACAACCCAGTTAAAAAATCTGGATGTGTGTTTGTAGGAGCAAGACCCTGGTCTGGGACAGAAAATGTGTCTTCATCTGTGTTTGGATAAAAAAATTTGCATGCTCTGGGTGCACTAATGAGCTGTTTAATAATAAACTATAAGAAGGCAATGCCAGCCTTCTACAGAAGGTGCAGAGGGTGAGATGTTCAGATCCTAAATGGGCTGCATTCTGAATCTGAATCCCTGAGACCAGCAGAGGTTTTCTGATTGGAAACCTCCCAAATTCTTGATCCACTAATAAATTATGGACCTATGAACTGGATTTACATTTTGTCATCCAGAGAAGGCTCCCTATCTTAATGTGAAATTTTTAATTCCAGGAGAGTTTACCAATAGCACCTGAAAAAAAGATGAAATCCTTTAGAAAATAAAATAAATGGGTGCTTTTGTATTTTTATAAGGAAAAGATATGCAAATTGAAAAATTGTAAGTACTATAATATATGTTGAAATTTTAATTAGAAAGGATTTTAAAATGAAATATTGTAGGTAATTTTCGGGGAATAGATAAGAAAAGAATAAAAAAAGGAAAACAATGAACTTGTAATACAGTGACTTTTTTGTTCAAGATTATTCCCTGAAGAAGCCCTTTTCTAGAAATACAAATTACGTACTTTTTCCTTTTTGCCTTGTATTGTTAGAGAGGTTAAGCCTGAAAGATTTTTAATGCAGAAGCAGTTGGGAGAAAGGAAAAATATTAATGGGCAGGAACAATAATGTCCAATGATCTGATCTGTTCTATTAAAATATTCCATTTTCTTCTTTATTCCTCCACTTGCGAAAATAATTCTGATGACAGAAATGAAGGATCCCTTTCCATTGTTACAGCTGCCATTCAAAAAACATTCAATATGTTGCATCTGTCACTTAAAGTCCATAAATAGGGTACACAAGTAACTGTAGTGAAAATGTCAGCATGCTGGTCAAAGACAAATCTGACAAATCTTTTCCTGGGCAAGATTGTTTTTTGGGACTGAAATTCCTGTCAATCTCCTGTTGAGTAATTCAGAAAATACAAGCAAGAACTCTCAAGTGAATGAAGTGAGCAGGGTTTAATATAGGTTAGTGAGCATCACACCAAGAAAGCTCTAAATGAATCTCTAAATGACTGACTGAAAGAAAATATGGGTTGTTTCTTCATTTTTGGTTTTTTGTCGGTTTTGTTTTGGTTTTTTTTTGCTAACAGAATGCAAATCTAGGATACAGACAGGCATTTTCTGATATATAATTAGAGATATTTTTATATAGATACTGTATTCAGAATGTGTGTATAAACATTAACTGTAGAATTTATGGCATAACACTTAATTTTTTTGTTAAGATTTTGTTTGGAAATACATTGCAAAGACAATGTAAAAGGCTGTCTTTCTATGACATCAGCTGAGAAAAATGAATTGTGTCACAAAGAATGTGATCTTTTTTATACTAACTTTGTTTCTTATGGAAATCAGGTATTATAGAAAGATTCCCTTCCCCATCCCTCACTGGTTCTGCATTGGTATGCACCCAGAGTGGATTGAGAAACATTACTTTGTAGATGTATTTTCAATAAAAATAGTTTTACATTACTCCTCTTATTGTGATTTAGATTTCTTTCAAAGGCTCTGTAATACAAGCTTTGCAGAAACTCAGAAATGAGGAATTCATAGTATGAGGTTTCAGGAATTACAGGCCATTTTGTACAGCAGGGCTTTGAACAGGGCTTCTTCACTACAAAAACTTGCTTAGTTTCATGATCAAAAATAAAGAAGTAAATGTTGGGAGGCAGGAACATTAAAAATTAAAGGAACAAGTGTTCACCCCACCAAAGTTCATTCAAATTCAAGTATATAAATACATATTAATAGCTGCAAAATCTTTTTTTAAAAAGTATTTATATTTTCAATGATTCAGCTACTGCAAAGTTGTCAGTTCATTTTGGATGCATAATTATATTATCCAAGCCTGAAATTCAGCCTTGTAACATTTCAATCTTCTTAGACTATCCACTGTTATGCCCATGAAAGTGGTTTATGGTGCTGGGTTCATTTGGCAAAAACTTCAACTAGCACTTATCATCTAATGGAAGTCAATATCTCATCAGAAGTACTGGAAAGGTATAAAAGACACAAGCTGAATCACTTGGATCTGGGAAGTTGCATTGCTTGGAGCAAATGGAGACAGCAGGGAGAAGCCCTGCCTTCCTGAACATACATCAGCAAAATACCAAACAATGACCTCTATGAATATGTCTGTGCTGTTTTAAGTGTAAACAAATTTTGTGAAAAAAATCAGAGGATAGAAAAACTCAGAGAAGGCATGGTGTTACAGAGCATAACTTTTCACAATTTTATTTCTAATTATCTGCATGTCCATTCACCCAGTCCAGGTGATCGGGTGATATCTTTGTGTCTCTGGAACTACCAGACTGATGGGAAGAGTGTAAAGCAAGAGGGATAGTGTATCACAGAATCGTTTATGTTGGAAGATATCTCCAAGATCATTGAGTCCAGCCTTTGACTGGTCAACATTTTGTCAACTAGACCATGGCACTGAGTGCCATGTCCATCCTTTTCCTGAGCACCTCCCAGGATGATGACTCCAACATCTCCCTGGGCAGCATGTTCTAATACCTGACAACTCTCTCTGTGAAGAAATTCTTCCTGATGTCGTAGCTGAACCTCCCCTGGCTCAGCTTGAGGCCATTTCCTCTCACCCCATCACTTGTCACTTGGGAGGAGAGACCAAACCCTGTCCGGCAACACCCACCTTTCAGGGAGTTGCAGAGTGATAAGATTCTCCTTGAGCCTCCTCTTCTCTGAATAAACACCCCCAGCTCCCTCAGACACTCTTTACTTCACTCACACTCTAGACCTTTCCCCAGCTCCACTGCCCGTCTCTGGGCATGCTCCAGCATCTCACTTGGAGATACTAGTGGCACAGTGGCCTTGCTTATTCTTCTGTGCCCTCATGCAGAAGTGAGATCTCTGGTATTCCATATTTTTTCAGCAGTATTTTCATTTAGAAATTGTGGAACAAAACAGCATTGCCATTCTTAGGCAAGAATTCATGTCTCTGTAACAGTGTGTGGCCACTGAAAAACAAAGTGATTATGCATGTGGAAAATCAACTGCTGGCACAGGAGAGTATTTCTTCTGAAGGACTGAATTCACACAAGTGACATTTGTGTTCCAATGCAGGCACAACTTACAAGAAATTTAAGGCATTTTTTTCAATTAGCCCTTGGTTGTTTTAATAAAGTTACAACAGAAATGGTACAGAAGAGTGTATCTTGCTTCTCATGTAATCAACAGCGTCCTAGGTGTGATAACAGTGTGTGATGAACTTGGTTCTGGTGTGATCAGCCATTTCCCAGCACAAGAAAAAAAAATCAGAGATGAACTAAGAGATTTCCCTAATAGGTTTCCCTCTTTCTAGAGTGACCTGCTTAACCTGGAAGCATGGATAAGATGGAAGTTTTTTACACCTCCATGCAAAACTGAAAACTCAGACTTGAGCATCAGTGAGGCAACAAGATTTCTACAGATAACAGAGAGCAGTAGTCAGGTGATATAATCTTTTGTGATGAGCCCTTTCCTTTGCCCCTTCCCCCATGCAGCTCCTCAGATGTCTCTGAGATACACAGATGTATCTAAAATTCCAAAGTTTTAAGACAGGAGTACCCACATCTCTAACCAAAGTTTCTCTTGAACATGCCTCATTACACAACTAGGGCTGCACAAATAATTGATTTTTCACTTCAGTGATAGAACTGAAAAACTGGTGAGAATAATTCTTTCACGACATCATTGAAACAATTTCTTGTTGCTTTAAAAAAAAATTCTATCTCACTTTTAGATTGGGTTTACTCTATTTTAAGTTAAAACAAACTCAGCTGTAAAATGAACTGAACTTGGAAATAAAACATTGAATCATTTTGCTAGGAAAATGCCAAAATTAAATGTTTCAACTTTTCTATAATATCTCCTCACTTTAAAGCCAATTGTATTTATAGAAGCTGGCACAGCTTCACAAGTAATTGCTTCAAAAACTGCATTTTTCAGCAGTATATTTTTATATTCATGCTTTTTCTTTTTTCTTTACAACTTCCTTTCTCCAGACATTGCACATTTTTCTGATTTTCCTGATTACTTAGAGTTTATTCTTCATTGTACCATTAGATTTTTTAGAGCTTTGTTACTTGATAAAAATGATAAAAAAATGAACTCTCTTCTGATATTTGACCACTGTTGTTACTATTACTCTGGCTCCTAAACTTGTATTCATTTTCTCTATCATTTCTTTTGCAAAACCTGAATCAGTTTCCCATTTTCTGCAGTACCACATTCCTTTTTCCATCTGTCCCACTTTCTCTCATGGCTTTACTCCTCATTTTTTCGGCTTCTCCTTCAAGAGCTCCTCTACTACAGGTTTTCATATACCCAGATTCAGGTCCCAGGAGTATTCTCAGTATTCAACATGACTCAGCCTTTCTGAGTTCTGGTTCCTGACCAATAAAATATGGACAACAGCACTGCTCTTTCATCAGGGTTTCCAGAGAAATTAAGATTGTGGAGAGCCTGTAAAACAGGGCTGACACAGCAACCAGGGCCATGCCTTGGGGACCATCGAGACCCTAAAGATTTGTGTAGCACTCTTGTATTTTATCTCCTGTGCTCTAGATACTTGGGTAAATTTAAGAATTTAGTCAACCCTCTATTCAAAACAGAAATTAGATGAATTTGTTCTTCATAATTATACCTAAAAACAGGCCAAAATATTGTAGTGGTCTCTGGGTCCTTCCACTGGCAAAACCACCATGAATATCATAGAGAGAAGGATAGAATAATGATCTGAGTTGGATTTCAAGCACTATTTTGCAAATATATTCAGAATAACAGTACTGATGGCAGTTGGTGACTGTCATTCTTTCTGAGCAGGTGCCACACAAACCTCCCTTCACAGGTCTTCCAGTTCACCTTGCTTGTGACCTGTAGTCCTTCTCCTAATCCAACCCTGCTCCTCTCCCAGGCAGCACCTCCTGGCCATGCCAAATTCCCCGGTGTCTTTGTGATAGACACAAACAGGCACTGGGATGAGACCACCCAACTTGCTTTCATTTACAGGCTCAGCCAGGATGTAAGTCCGAGTCTCCAGAAGAAAAAGCCAACAGTACTAACCCACTGTGCCACTTAGCCTGCACAGTGCAAAAGAGCTATTCAGCGGCTGCCAGCGCTTCATTTTCAGATGTACTGTGGCTTTGTAACGATCACTCGCCTAAAAGCTGCAGTTTCCCAGCAATGACAGCCAATTTTTTTAATCTCGCTGGATTATGCTGCCATCGTGTGGCAAGTGTTCTTTACAAGGCACATTTTGCATTCAATTAGAAAATTAAGCTAAATGCTGATGAACAGTCAAGCACAGCACTTGATGTATTGAGCATAGCACTTAACATTTGTTCAGCTGCAGAATGTTGTTGATGTTGTTATTAATAATAATAGTATTAATATTAATATTAATATGCTTGCTTACATAAAGGATATACTCGTTCATCTTGCCCTCTGTTTGACACAGCCTTGAAGAGTTTTAGTGTAACACTGTCATTCTTATATTCATTCTTTGGTGCTTGTGTTCATTCTGTTTTCTCTGAGCATCTCTCAGGCAAGATGCAGGTGTCTTGGGGAAAATATGCCAAAGTTCCCAAAACATTCCCTTATGAGTACGGACTATTCTGCTAGCACTAACTGCTAACATAGCAGAATTCCACACAGTACTAATCTGCCTTCCAGTCTCAGCCATTTCTCTTTGAAGGGGTCTCTGTTAGTAATCTGATGCGCCCCAAGGTTTTATGAAAATGGTAGATTTCCATAAAACACTTGGAATCTGCACCTGCCAAATCATGTCCCTGTTGAAGCGTGTAGAGTGTACCTAGATACAATTCATGTCAAAATGGTGAGGAGCAGCTGAGGGAGCTGGGGTGTTTGGCCTGGAGAAAAGGAGGCTTAGGGCAGGTCTTATCATTCTCTACACTGAAAGGGGCTTGTGGAAGTGCGGGGTTGGTCTCCTCTCCCAGGTAACAAAGGACAGAATGAGATGAAGTGACCTCAAGTTGCACTAGGGAAGGTTTAGATTAGGGAAAATTTATTCATTGAAGGGTTGTCAAGCATTAGAATAGGCTGCCAGGGAAGTGGTGAAGTCACCATTTCTGAAGGATTTTTAGAGCTGTGTAGATGTGGCACTTGGGGACATGGTTTAGCAATGGGCTTGGCAGTGCTGGGTTGAGGTTGGACTCAATGGCCTCAGAGGTGTTTTCCAACATAAACAGTTCTGTGATTCTATAAAGCAAATGCTATGTGGCATCTGGCCAGGACCTAAGCTATTCCTTCACAAACCAGCAGTGCTGCTGATACTTGGAGTACTAATATTGTATTGCAAACTCCTGGAGATGGAATTGGAGGAATTTTGCTCACCCTGTCTTCAAATTCATTTCCAGCCCTCAGCACTACCTAAAAAAATCACATGACACAAAGAACCAGAAAGCGAAGGAAAATAATTCAAAATTACTATTTTTAAGTCAGACTCAAAAGGACTTGGGTCGTGATTTTGAAAATTAGATATCTGCAATACTGAATACTACTAAAATTACATCCCTCAAAAGTTAGTCCAGAAAATATTAATCTTCCTTGCAATTGCTGTGTTTGTCAAACTGCGACAAGTCTTTCACAGCTCAGCAGTAATCAAACCACCTTGAAACTCCACCAGTATCAAAAAGTGCACCATCTGCTAAAAAGACAAAGAAGAGATTTAAAATTGTAAATATAATTCCAGGAGCATGGGCTGGACTTTGTTTACTGCCAGCACAAAGCAGCTCTTCTGTTTCAGAGCCATCACTAATAAACTGCAATCAAGCTTTGCTTGCTCCCTCTTTCCTTTCAATTCATTGCTTTCCACAGTATAATTTAGTCTGGTGGGTAAAGCATTCTCCAAATATAAGCTCAGCTGTGAACACAAGAGAGAGAGAATTGAAAGGGTAAAAGGGTGCAGGGGAGATATTGGGAACAGAGCAGCAACTCTGACTTTCTTCCATAAGATAAAAACACAAATCCACTCAGCACATGAGCAAATATAGGAGGATATTGCCTAGCAGCTGATAGGATTCCAGTGAGGAGAAAATCTGTCTCAGGGAAATCTGTCTCAAGGACCTCCTGGACTTCTTTTGGTGACTAGTGGACACAAGTATCTGAATTTTCAGAAAGCTATCGATAATGTCCTACACCAAAGGCTAATAGAGAAAATAAGTTGCCATGGACTGAAAGATAGGTCCTTTATGGATTTAAAGCTTGTTATAAGATGAGAAACAAGTGGTAGCAATTAACTAACACTATTCAGTAAGAAGTGTTTAAAGTGAGTCCACACACAAAATGCTTTAAGGACTAGTTTTGTTGAACAGCTTTACCAATTCCTTGGACAAGAAATTTTGCAGTGCAGTCTCTGTAAGTGATAAAATAACACCTCTCTAAAGTAGTTGTGTTCCTTGACAATGGCATCAAATTCCAGAGGGGGCCCACAAATCTGAATGGATGAAAGTTTTCCAGGTCATCTTTCTTCCCTTAAGAAAAATATGAAGTAGAGCACCTATGGGGAAAAAAAAAAATCTAAATGGCAACTACATGATGCTGAACTCAAAACTAGCAGTTATAAGCCAAAGAAAGGATCTTAGAGTGGCTGCTATTTCCTGGAATCACTGGATCAATGCACTGGCTAAAAAAAGGCAGCCAGTTGCTGGGAGTCACCAGCCAAGGTACTCAGAACAAGGAGAAAAGAGCACGTAATTTTGCTGCTGTGTAAGGTCCTTGGTGCAGACTCACCTCAAACCCCTTAAGATGTTTCAAGGAAGATGTAGAGGAATTAAGAGAGTTGCACAGACATGAATACAAAGTAAAACATTCATAAGAGAATCTGGGAGATACAAAAAAGTCCTTAGCTGCAGAAGCTCTATGATGAAGTAAAACAAAAAACAAGAAGGAAATGGATAAAGTAAATGTAATTTACTTTAAAAAAAAAAATTAAAAAGTAAAAGTAAACTGTTAATCACCATATCAAACAACACTAGTCACAGGAGGAACTGGGCAAGTTAAACTCTTTTAAAAAAGAGTTTAAACTGGTTAAGGAGTGCAGCTTTATGAAGTGGGTAGTGAACTCTGTAGCTACATTGTCACAGGACACCAGGAGGAAGGGAACCACAGTGAGGCAACAGTATCAACAGGTTCAAAAAGTGATTATATTCATTCAGAAACGGGCCTAAGGTCTGGTACCAATGGAATAAGGAAGGACACAAGCCCCAGCACCCTTAATACAGCAACTTTGAAAGTTATGGAAGCCATCCAGAGAAGTGGCAGCTCACATGATTTCATGACACTGCTGGACAGTGAGAAAATACTGGCTTTAACAGAACAGTGGTCTGAGCTTGCAGGAGATTTCTAATACAGTTCTTTTTTCCCATCTGTCCAACAACAGCAAGAATTTAGGCAACTGTAACATGGCTCATTCTATTATCTGCTAATTAGTATTCTATGACACAGAATTCCTTCTTTGACTTTCCACTGACACACCCCTTCAAGTTATGCATCTCACATAAAGTAGTCACTCTGGAGCTGCAAATTGATAACTCATATGTTTCAGGAAAAACTATTTTCTTCCTTCCCACTCATGATGTTGTGTGTACTCATGTGTAAAATTTCCTATCCTCCTTTGCAACATGTTTCAAAATTCCTTTGTTAAAACTTTTACAAAACTGCAATGATTTTCCCAAGCACGGATGTCTCCTCTAGGCTTGAAGCAGCAACACCCACTCCCAAGAGCTCCCAGTAAGCACCAAACTGCAGTTTGGGTAATGCAAGAAGCACCAGGTGAGATGATTAATAAAATGTCACACATCTTCTCATCTCTTCCTTCACAATTCCTTAATCAATTTCAGAAAATCCAGTGGAGCAGCCTCGTAAGTGCCTATACACAGCTGTAAATTTATGCTCTGCTGTTTTCCAGATGGTCCGTTTATGCAGACAAAGTCTGGAGCAGGGAGACTTTGGCTCATTTACGTGCTGAATGAACAAAACATTACTTTTGTTATTCTCATTCCTCCTTCACTGCATGAAATATTCTCTTAAAGAACTCATGAAACTATTGGGACTGCAGAAAAAATCCTCTCCAGAAGCCAGATTTTTCAGGTTCAAGATTTTTTGATTGAAGAAAGCAATAATAGATAAAGAAAGACAGCAACCTGGTGAAGTAATTAATCTCTTAATGAAAGTGTTAGAACCAATTGCTGAAAAGCTCCATTTAAAATGTTGTTAATCCAAATTAATATTAATAAACTAAATTATTGTTATTTTCCAACACTAATTATCATTTAAATGTTCTTGTTCAAATGTTTTATGGATTTTCATCTTTGGTTAGCAAATCTTTGAAAGCATTTGATTAAAGCAGGTTACTCAGAAAACCTAGCATGAAGTTATGTAGAAACAGCATACATAATGTGATGCTCCTATTCTAATCAGTGTCCCAAGTGTATGGGAATGTGAGACTTGTGATTTCCTCCCCTGAGCAGGTGAGGGCTGTACATAGTTATAACCCAGTCTTAGAAACATTATTCATTGGGCTCATTAGCCAAGTTTAAACATACCTTCAATTGACATCTCAGATCAAAGCTCTAATTTACAGCAGAGTACAAAGGATAGCAGCTCTGCTCATTTGATTTTTATCCCGTTTTGTCTTTTTCATCCTTACCTCAGTTTTCTCTCCTGATTCTTGTTTCTGGAGCTCAGACTGGTGAGTTTTATACATTCATGTACATTTTAATATTCATGTACATGTTATGCAAGAGAGCTCCTGGAAGTCCCTCTCAGAGGCTGGCCAGTGGATATCTATCCTTGTGTCATGAAATTGGTTGAGGTAAGAAGGAGCTAGAACAAGAGCTCCTTAGCTCTCCCATGCTAGAGAATTTGTGGTTTTAAGCTGCACTTAAACAGTGAGGTTCTGCTTTCAGCAGAGTGCTTTAATCCAGAAGCTGCACTACACAGAGAAGTGCAAAGGAAACTTGAGCAATAGGTGTGACACGCAACCTTGCAGATAAAACAGTTTCAGAGGTTGGGAGCTTCTTGCCATGTCCCTTCCTCACGTGGATTCATAGTCTTTGCAGTAACCCTTTAGGAGGATGAAATTCACCCTAGTTCAGGCAGGGTGAATTCTTCGTTCTGCCTGACACCTAGTGGTCCTAAACAGAAACATTTTCAGCAATTCTGGACAGCTTTTCTTGTTTCCTGTTTGGATAGTACACGTATGTCTGTCACGTCATGAGAAAAATGTACTGGCTTATGGCCTTTTCTAACATTTTCTTCTGAAGATTATTTAAATCAGTTTTTTTATCTGAATTCTGCTTACCTTTCAAGTGAAGCAAAAAACTTGAATGAAGTATAGAGATGTCAGTTGATTTTCAAGACAATTATTTGCCATGAGTCTTCCTCATATGTACAAGAATGTTTGTGGAAGAACAGCTCTGATACACCAGCAGCAAAATAATGATACTATGTTATACAGTTGTCATGCTTTTAAAAGTAGTAAAAATACTTCCTGAATAATTTCCTGACTAACTGTGTTACCTTTGGACATGGGACTCAGAACCAGAGATGTATGAAAACTCATCTTAGAATTTATGAGCCTTAATTTTCATTTTTCATTTTTCAGATTCAAGGAATTAATATCTTTTTCAACTACAATTTTCTAAAACAAACATAGGAACTACCAGTATGAAATGGAGTATCAAAAAAGTCCAAACCCTGAAAATATGGATAAAAGTAGAAAATAGTTGTGGAGTCTTTTTCCAGTGGTTTGGCTAAAAACTCCTCACTGTTCATCTTCGATTACAACAGCGCCTTTTGAGAAAGACAAAATTCCCTTGAGAGCAGAGAGGGCCTGGAGAGAAACTTGGTACATTTGAGAGATGGGCAATCAGAAGCCATATGTATTTTAACAAGGGAAAGTGCCAGATTCTGCACCTGGGCCAGGGCAACCCTGGATGTACACACAGACCGGGGAAGGAGATGCTGGGAAAACAGTGCCACAGAAAGGGACCTGGGGCTCAAGATCGATGGCAAGTTGAACATGAGCCAGCAGTGCCCTGGCAGCCAGGAGGGCCAGCCCTGCCCTGGGGGCATCAGGGCCAGCACAGCCAGCCAGGAAAGGGAGGGGACTGTCCCCTCTGCTCTGAGCTGGGGCAGCCTCACTTCGAGTGCTGGGGGCAGTTTTGGGTGTCACAAGATAAAAAAAGACATGAAACTATTAGAGAGTGTACAAAGCAGGGCAATGAGGATAGTGAAGGGTCTGGAGGGGAAGACGTGTGAGGAGCAGCTGAAGTCACTTGGTCTGTTCAGCTGGGAGGACACTGAGGGGAGACGTCACTGCAGTTTGAACTTCCTTGTGAGGGGAAGAGGGGGGGCAGACACTGATCTCTTCTCTGGGGTGACCAGTGAAAGAACCCAAGGAAATGGCCTGAAGTTTTGTTGCGGGAGGTTTAGGTTTGGTATCAGGAACAGGTTCTTTATCCAGAGGGTGGTTGGGCAGTGGGACAGGCTCCCCAGGGAAGTGGTCACAACACGAGCCTAACAGAGTTTTAGAACACTCTCAGGCATGTGGTGTGACTCTTGGGGTGTCCTGTGCAGGGGCAGGAGTTGGACTTGATGATCCTGATGGGTCCCTTCTAACTCAGGATATTCTGTGATGCTGTGATTCTATGAAGAGAAATTATACTGGAGGAATGGAAAACGTCCCAGCTGAAAGGAAGGAGCAGACCTAGTTGGAGTGCTACTAAAGATATTAAGAGGCCAAGATCTCTATTAAGTGTAAGTAAGATGTGCCATTTATATCTCCCTCTAACAAAGAAGCAAAGTGGCAGTGGCAGTCCATGAAATGAAAAGCTGAAAATTCACACATTGCAATGAGTTACTTCAGATTATATTAAGGTGAAGATTTCAGCAGAATCCAGGAATTTACATGTTTATATAACATGTTTATAAAGACAGCAAGAACTTTCTTACTCACAACAGATAGAATCATATATAAATCTTTGTAGAGGTAGAAATTCTCTTCCCTCAGGACGTCTACTATTCTCTTCTATACTGAGTGGGAGGGAAACCCCCCAGGAGCACATTCTAAACACAACATATTTTGTTTAGAACTTCCGCACTTTCTCTGAAGCTTTAGCTTGCAGTGGTTGCCAAAATCAAGTTATCAAATGAGATGGACTCTGGAGGTCTGATCCAGGATGGCAGCCCTCATCCCCATCACCACAGCAGCACAGGAAAGCAAAAGAGATTTATGTTTATTGATGGAGGATGGGAAGTCAAGAAAGCAGGAGTGCTCCTACTACTGACAGCAAACCGCACATTTCCTGTCATGAATTTACAAAGCTCCATTTTAAAAGCACTTAGGATTTGGCTTTTTACTGCCACCTTTATAATTGGGAAGTTGTTTATTAAAATGGTTAGGAATTTCCTTTTGATAGCCTATTTTATACAATTATTTGGTTTTGTTCTGTAAGCTTTCTAGCATGTAAGTACCTCTTCTCATTCCCCTTGTTGACTTACATGTTTTCCTTTCAGCCTGTCTTTTTCTGGACTAAGTAAATTTTTTCAGATTACTCCCATGTGTCTCTGCTCCCCTGATTTTGAGCCCTCACCCTTCTTGCATATAGACGACCAAAACTGCATATTGTATTTCAGATGAAGCTTGGGATGCACAAAAAAATTATATTCTTTCTAATAGCTACCAAATACTTTACTGCATCCCATTCCCTCTACATGCAGTCATCTTTTAAATATTTTCAACTAATTATCTCCAAGTTTATAGCAGAAATCCTGATTACTTCTCCCTAAGAGCAATGACTTTGCACTTTGCTCAAATGAATTTCATTGCATTGCATCAGTACTTGAATTCTTTTTATACCAAAGGCAGTAACAGAATTACAAAGACTGGTCTCAAATGGGATACTTTACTAGTACCTCCCTCCCCTTCAATGTCACTTTTCTCTTTTCCTCTTTAAAACTGTCTCAAACTCCTGCGCAGTTCAAACAAATCTTCAATGCAGTTAACAGTTTTCTTCAAGACCAGATATTATGCTGAATATAAAAAAAAATTGATACCTAGTAAATTATTCTTGTCAGTAGAATTACTTGTATTTAGAAAGAAAATGATGTGTCAAGTTTGGATTGATCTAATTGTACCTAATTGTACCTAATGAGTTTACACTGTGTTTTATCCTGTTTCATTTAGCACCCACACCTCATCTCAGCTCACTTCCTTCTGAAGTTTGCCAAGTCCTACAATTTCCTAAGCACAGCCTAGGCTTGGTATCACAGTCATGGGGCTTCAGAGAGATCTGTGCAGTCTAAACATCTATGCAGAGACAAGATCAGGCACAACTAACATTATCTTTGACAGATTAACCTGCTTTCAAAAACTGTTACGGCTGTAAAAATCCTCAATTAACCCAGTGTTACACTCCAGTTAGAATTATCTCCTACTGTTTATTTCAAGCCCTCTCTGTAACAAAAAGTGCTGTTTTGTCTGTTCTTTTCTCACACAAAAGAGAAAATTATTGATCAACATTTTATAATAGTCTTGTTACATGGGTAGACTGTGGCTACTTCACTATCTTCTTCCTTGACCATCAAACAAACCCCATTCTCTCAGCCCCTCTTAATAGCAGGTTTTACAAAAGTGCATTTTATTTCATATCTTTCTGGGATTTTTCTCTAGCTTATTCAATAAAATTATTTTAAATTATAATCTATTTATTACATTTTACAATACAAGATACCTAAAATCAGGCTGTTCCTGTCTCAAACATGAATGAAATATGATAACCAGTACATTGAATATTTGCTGTACAACAAGTACACAGGGGCATAAGTGCTCATACAAACAAATATACACAAAATGAGCCTTAATATGAAGCAAATATTTCACTGGGTATTGGTCAAATAAATGCACCTGCTGTCCATTTGAAATAATTATTTTTTTCCTCTCCTCTACATATCTGAAACCCTGATGCCACAGACTTGAAAATTTAAGTCTATTCAATCACTCTACAGAGTCCATTTGTACTGTTTTTGATTACTACTTCAAAAGAATTATTATTAACACACACAAATTTACATTTTGTAAATAGTGCCTAAGGCAGCTAATACACTTTTACATTTATGAACAGCACAAAATATCTAACACTTTCTACAATAGTAAAAACTATTCAGAGAACATTCAGATAAGATTTTAGTTGATACACACCTTTACCCTTCCAGCCTTCCTTCAAGAATTGATCACAGGGTAAACCAGCCATGACTGCCTCCTTGGTCACAAAGTACCTTGTTTATTCTGGAAGAGAGAGATCCCCGTAAATTGCTCCTGCACAGCTCTGTAATGGTATCTGCCCACAAATTTGTCATAGTTCTATGTAAAATAAGATAGATACTTTGATCCCATGGTTTTATATGTGATAATCAAAAGAGATGCTCAGGAGATAGAGCATAAAAAACATTGACATAAAAAAAACCCATTAGAATACAAAAAGTCTCAGAAATTTGTCTTGGGAACCCCTGAGCCTTGTCGTGTTCCAAGATCTCCCACCCTGTGCTGAAGAGATTCCTAATGTTTTGCCCTTTAAGTCTTTTCCCAGGTAGAAGCCTCAGTAAAATGCTAGCACTTTCTAGGTTTGGAGGTTTTTTTAAAGATCAATTTATCATTTTGACAGCAAATTTCATCTATCTCACACATTTTTCTGCAACACTGATTTATTCTTGAGGTCCTCATTGTATTCTAATTCAGATACTAAACTATATGTTTTGGAGTTTTTCTTTCACTGTCTTCCATCAAAGAGGTAACTAATTCCTTGCTGTCAGCTCCAGAAGCATTGCTGCATCAGTTTACAGGCTTGAATTCCAGTCTTATTGTCTGAACAGCCATGATGAAAGTGCCTGAATATCTGATGCAAGAGACACTTCCCAGGTGGCAGCTGTGCCTTATTAACCACTTGTTAACATTAACCCCTCTGTTTATCTGTCTCAGAAAATGCTTCAATCCCCACCTCTAGTCTCCTCTGTTGCTCAATGACAGGAGGACTTTCAGTGACTTGTTCTCATCTCACCTTCGGTACTCTGTGTTTAAAAGAAACAAGCTAGAAAGGACGTTGTCGTGCAACAATCACAGGTTTTAGAACGAGGGTGTGTTCCAGTCCCAGGTAGCTTTTCAAGCTTTCCACTTCCTGATGCTCCATGCTAAACAGTGACAGGATGTCTCAAGGTGGTTTAGGATCCTGGGTTTGCTTGGCAACACAGAAGGAAAAACCTCTGTTTTCTGCAGATTAAAAGGCTACAGAGACTCTCTCTTTGTAATTTGAGAATTCAGAATCTGTCCTATTTGAAAGCATCTTCTTGCAAAAAGCCAAGAGACCTTTCAGCTGCTTTTTTCCACTCATTTTCAGAGAACAATTACTGAGTTTGAGATCACTGTGAGTCACAATCTGAACTTACCTGTTTACAGAAGTACTCATTTCAGATGTAATGAAAAGCTCAGGGTGAAATTTAATCAGATTTTCTTCCTCATCCCCTTCCCTTTCTCCTCCCCTCCTGCCCCCTACAGTCATACTGTAGGAATCAAGTCTAACCTATCCCTCACAGCACTGACCATAGGGACTGCAGTATATTTTACTCCTGAACACTTGTGCTCTGACTTCCAAGTGATAGTGCTATAAGCACCTCTCTCTTTGGAAAGGAAAGTAAGAAACTGGACCTGAAATATCTTTTGAGTATACCTCCTCATGAAAGGAGATTGTCCTGTCCCAGATAAAAATATTAAATTAGTAGCTGTCACTTGAGTTATGCAATTTTTTGTTACCTAAATATAAGGGGCATAAAATCTAGCATTAGCACTTTATTGCTTGCCTTCCCTGTGAGTCCTCCACTAAGTATTCCATATTTATTCTTGTTTATGCTTCACTCAGGCAGGAGCCTAATATCCTCTCTTCTAGAAAGCAAGTAGTTAAAATCCAATCTGAAATAACAGTTCCCAGAAGTTTCACTTACCTCAGTAATTACTGCTCAGGGAAAGGAAAAAAAAAGCCAAACCAAGTCTCTAAATCCCAATACTTTGCTGATAGTTCCTCTTTGCAGCTGACATTGTATTTACAGATATATTTTAATCCAAGCATGAAAAATTAGTCAAATGCCAATGACTTTGTTATCCAGAGGCTAACAAAGGAAATAATAGAGCAATTAAATGACACATTGGAACAGGCTCATGAAACAAATATACCCACCATCTTACTGGCAGCAATATCTTCATTAAAACTGGTTTAGTGTCAGGCAGAGGGATAGGAAAAAAAATGGAGTGGGGATGGGAAAGAGAAAAAGATAATATAGTAGTATTTTGCAGGACATCTTCCAACACAGAAAAGAATATGGGATGTAATTATGTTTATTTCTGTCAGAGAGTCAGTGCCAGAAGTGGACTATGTTGAATTCTCCTCACATGATCAATGACCTTCTCAGTTCACACCTGTGTGATTTTATAAGGGAAATAAATTATCTTAGTTCAGCAACAGAGTAACTCCTGCAAAGTGCAGAGAAGACAATAGGATATTGTGCTCTGACCTGCACAGAATTCAAGGTGTTCCTGCAGGATTTACCTGTGAGCTTCCAAAGGCCACAGCAGCTAGTCAACTGCTCACCATAAGGCACTTACCTAAAGACAGCAAACTCAGAAGAAATGTGGCCAGATACAGCACTCATGCCAGATGTGCCAGCACCCTTTCTTAAGTCAGCACAGCGAGCTTGGTGTTCCGCATAAATCCTGACATTTTCCATGAAACTTTAATTGTCCTCTTGAGCACTAAATAACTATCTCTTTGAAGAGGTTGTTTGCACATTTCACAGCTCTTCTGTTTTCTTGTTTGAAGTAAGTGGCATTTATAACAGGAGAGATCAGGTGGAGAAGATTTCTCTAGACTAAAGATATGCCCTGTCTAAATCTACAAGCAGATGTCTTCAAATTACTAGATTCACGTGGGGAATCTGTTTCTGGCAGAAACAAGAAATCTGCCTAAGTCTGAGCCTTTCAAGCTCACTCAAGTAAATACCTCACTGTCTTCATAGACTGCTGTGTCCAAGCCATGTTTACAGCCACATTTCCCCCACAGAGAACTTCTTCCATGGCACCTTTGAAAATCTGTGAAAATCCAGCTTCTGGTACCAACTGCCTTATTGGTTTTGTGTCATCTGATGTGGGAACCAAACACCACGAAGCAACCCCACCCCTCTCTCTCCAGTCTATACAGGATTCATGCACTCAACATTTAATGTTAACTTTGAGTAAGAAATCTGTGCCGTGCATAGGTTGGAATCTTTTAATCTCAAAGATTAAAATTATTCTTAAATCTTAAAATTATTCAGCCAGCATAAAAATGCATGAGTCAGATGTAGAATGGGGTGGCTCAGTGACCAGGCCCAGAAGGGCAGCAGCTCTCTGCTCTGCCACCTTGGAGAGGCCAGGAGTGGTGGGAGTGCCCTTGGTGCTGATTATGCCATGCTTGACAGAAATGGAAAATGCACATTCGTAATAGCGACACCAGTCATGTGCTGGCATCTTTGAAATGCCTTCTGAACATTAGAGATTAACTTGAGCCCTTCCATTCCTGAAAATGTATGAAGCAAAATACAAACAGGAAAGAAAACCAGAGACAGGAAGTTGCTGCAGTGCAACCCTCCTCACCACTACAAAAATTGCCTCTGGCATAACCTTGATGCATTGAGGTTGGCAGGATATATAGAGGTCTCATGAGCTAAGGAAGCAGATATATAACCTTGTATGTCCCTAAAGACCTCAGCAGGTCTGTGTTTCCAGCAGCATTTCCTCTCACCCTAGGGGGATTAAAAAACCCATTATTGGCTTCAGAATTAAACATTAAGTAACCACAGATAATGTATCCATGGAAATCTGCATCACCCCAAACATTCAACAATTTTGTATCTCACATGTCTCCAGCTGGGAGATGCCATTAATCTCCTATAATCTAAATTATGCACAAAGCCCGATAAAACTTTGCTGTGCCTCTAAAATTACCTTAAGTGTAGACCAAAAGAGGGGGTTTTAGGGCAAATGGAAATTCAAAATAACAGTGGGCTGAGGGATTTGGAGCCAAAGGAGTGGCAGGTGTGGCAAAGGGTAGGGATGGCCACAGCACAGAAGATGGTGATATTCAAATTCTGAGGATTGTTATCAGCTGGGTGGAATTTCTGCTCAGAACCAGAAACAACAAGTCCTGAAAGCAAAGTAAAAGCAGCTCCTGCCTATATGGGCCAGTGAAAGGTTAAATAGAAGAGAGGTGGCGATGCTTGTGCCTGGAAATGGGCAGCAATATCTTGGAAACAAAGATAAAGAGGTTTGGGTGAGAGTATGTGATCAATGAATTTCATAAGAGAGCAAGGAGAGAAATGAGTGTATGCAAGGAGGGTGGATCAGAAGGACTCAGGTTGGTTTGTGATCTATCAGTATAAAGACAGGACCTGGAGGCATACAGATCACCAAAAGGTGCCACGATGGAGCTAAAACCGTCTTGTGTAATTAAGAAATTAGAATGTTCCAAACACAATAACCAAGTTCACTTAGAGCCTAGCTCAGTTTCAGTCTCTGTTGATTTTCTTGGGATTACAGTATATATTCTGCCCTGAGAGATGTTTAATCAGCTGTTCTGTTCAAATAATGGTTTAAGCATTATTCTGTCCCTATGTGTCCACCTCTGTACAGGATTGATCCAGTAGGCTACTTCACATCAGAGAGAACTGTGGGATTGAAAGCTACACAGAGAATCATCTTGGGGGTCTGGTTTCTTTATTAGAAAACATGAACAAAGAGATGAAAATTCATGCTGGACCCAATGTGAATCTGTAGTTATTGCAGTGCAGCTCTATGCCTAGCTTTTCAGCTCTAACTTCCCTGAAAGGTCCTTTGCCAAGACTCTGTGCAGGAAAATACAATTCACACTTTGCATCTAGACGAATATTATAGTAACATGATTGTTGTGGGCAAAGGCAAGTAGATTTTTGTACACTGTGTGAACAACAGGAAACTTCTGTCTGAATGCTCTGGGTGCATAACATTTATAAGGCAATCTGCCTTTCACCACAGGCTGAGCTTTCACTGGAGTTATAAAGTTCATATGTTGGAGAAGCAAAGTTTATGAAATTCACAATTAACACAACCTGAATTAGCATAAAAGAACACTGACAAACCCCTGCTAGTACAAACATACTCATAGTGCCAAAGAACATTTTAAAAAATCTGATCTTATCACTTTACTCAATGGAAGAGTAGCTCGTTGAAGAGACTGAGAGAACATGATTCCTGTCAGAAGACTTGTTCAACACATCAGACAATAAGATGGCAGGCAGCATCTAGAAATGGGAAAGTTTAATTTTACATAATTTGGCAAAATTTGGAATAACTCCAGCTTTTCTGTGTGGGTCACTGTAAATTGTTTCTTTCAAAACAAAAACTTTTTAGGGCGTCAAGGATTATGGTGGTAATGGTTCAAAGCTGCATCATGGATGTTCAGACTGGATATCAGGAGACATTTCTCTAGTGGGAGTGGGGCAAGTGTTCCGAGTCCGTCAATGTTCAAGAGGCATTTGGACAGTGCATTTAATAACAGGCTTTAACTTTTGGTCATCCCTGAAGTGGTCTGGCAGTTGGATTAGATGACCGCTGTACATCACTTCCAACTGAATGATTCTAGTGTTGTCTGGTCTAGTCTAAAAAAAGAGTGTGGAATCTCTTTGATGTGCAACACGTGCTTTCTCCAGATTCCTTTCCATCTCTTCATATCCTTCCTAGGAAAAATACACCACAGACAAGTCCATGGAAGTAAGAAGAATGCCACAGAGAGACTGGTTTCCGATGGGGAGGGACAAATATTGTTGAAATATTTGAGCAGAGTGTAGTCCAACATAATCTATTCCAGATTCTCAACTGTAAGTTTTAACTTCTCCACTAGGGATAAGACCCATGCAAGACACCTAGAGGAAAGACATGTGTATAGGTCTCAGTAAAATCAAAATTCCAGATTCTTGCCTGTAACCTTCTGTACTATGCAGTCAGACTGAGCCTGCATGTGTGCTTCAGATGAAATGGAAGGATTCCTATGTGTCTTGACCCAATCCCCCTGCTGTTGTGTCATTCTCTTCTAACTCAGTTCTGTGATCTTTAGCCCCACGGAGTAATGGCTGCTAGTATTGTATAGGAATTTGTCCACTGAGGTTGGGTCTCCATTTCTGTGAGGAAGACTGGGGCACTGAGCATGTATGGTTCTTACAGCATAAAGAGGAGAAATGGGCAAGCATTACTATTGGGGTACCCAATACCTATGAAGGTACAGCCCTTGCAGATTGGCTTAAAATAATCATAGCGAGACTGCTCTTCGGAGGTGTTTTGTAAAGTAAAAGGTTTAATATATGAAAAATAATGAACGTTACAGAAACAAAAGAAAAAGCTGAGCGCAGGTGTCAGAGAAACCTCTGACACCCTGCTAAAAACACTCCAAAAAGCCCCTAAGTTCCTTGGTGCTCCTTCTTTAGTATTTGATGGTTCAGGAGGGCCATTTGGCCCCTGGCCCAATGAAATCAGCAGCAGGCTTTGTGCTACACTTTTCAAGCTCCATCAGTGCCTCTGTGCTGGCACTGAGCCAGTTACAATGAGAAGGGCACAGCACTTTCTAGTTAAACGTCTTAAAATGTCTAAAGGTAAACTGAAACTCTTTCTTTATAGAGAGATGCCCACTCGGGAGTGGGGAATGCTTTACTACACATCATTCCCAGTGCATGCAGCTCACTGCATCAAATATGCCTTTTGTGGAAAAGACCACAGGGCTCTTCCCTTGCATGTCTGCTGAAGAAAGTAAATATATTCCTAGTGTCAAAATGTGGTAGTTGGACTAATTGTCCCTACCCAAACACAATGCAAGTGCCAAACAAAATCCCAAGAGTAGAGGAAACCAGCAATGTGGTGTTACTTTTTCTACTGGTCTTTTCAAAGAGTTCTGTCACTACAGGTCACTGTAACCACAGCCCTTCTGCAGACAGGCAAGATTAATCTCATGCTGCAGTAAATCCTGGGCCGCCTGGGCTGAAACAAGACATAAGGTAATATGTTCATGCTACAAGGGTCACAAGGAGGTCAGGTGGCATTAGCAGCCTTTTGGGAACCGCTGTTTCTCAGGCTAGAGCTGGGTCAGGCTCCACTGCTCAGCAGCCAGTGAAGTTTGAGCATTCAGCAGGCCAAGCAAAGCTTGTCAAAAATAAGGAAGAGTGAGGAAGGAAAGAGGAATGACAAGAGGCCGAGTGAGAAGAACATAGCCAGTTGTTGTACAATGGAAATCTCCTGCTCGTTTTAAGCCCAATGGCAACCATGGTCCTTAGTGTTCAGGAGAGGAAACAAGACAGAGGTAGCACGACTCAAATGTTAAAAAAAAGGACTGACTGCCACTGAGGTAGTTGTTTATTTTGCTTCAACTAAATCAACTTTACTTGAGCTTTCTGTGTAATGATGTAGCTACAGGTCTCTTTCCATTAGGAGCTAAATGCCTCTTGGGTGTAAGGTGCTGTACAGTCAAATATGTATCTTCAGACATGTTTAAATCAAAGCAACAATCTCAACAGTTTCTGAAAAGCTTATCTTTATGATAAATACTTTTTCTTTCCTAGTTACATCTGATGCAACATTGCTGGGTTCCTCTGCCTGCCTGCCTCAGATATACTCTGGAACTACCCAAATGAGCGTAACAGAGAGATAGAAGTAAGCTACCTTGCAACACTGAAGCATTACAAGGGATGCCAACAGACCTTTCTTTCCCCTAAAAACATACAGCAACTTCAAGGCTATTTCCATTACCTGCAGATTTCAACATTTAAAGCTGGAAGTGCACTGGAAAGCACAATGTCCTCAGCTGACTTTGCATGTGAGAGGTCCTGAGGCAAAGCACAGCCATGAGCTGGCCAAAAGCCCTGCACTGTCCTCCACCAGTGCATGCAAGTATTTTGTTCCTCCACCTGCTATAACATTCCTCTGACAATATGTATCCCCACCACAAAATCTGTGGTGACTGGATAGATGGGAGACCCACAAAGAGAAAAAAACCCAAAATACACTGGAGTCCACTCCACTCCAAACTTCTAACCTAACTGCAGACATAAGCATCCCATGAGTTTAATCTCATTTTCTCTAATTTTAAAGTCAAATTGGAAATATCTAATTATAAATAACAGTGGGAGAGGGGGAAAAAACCCAAACCCAACCAAACCAAAAAACAAACAAACAAAAAACCCCAGCAGAAAAAAACAAAACAAAACAAACCAGCAAAAACAAACAAAAAAACCCAGAAAAAACCTCAAGAGTAAAACTTTGTATTTCAGTACACTTTCCAACTTTGATAAATGACAAATAATCCAATGACATTTCATTTAGATGACACATTATTTTTTTTTTTGTATTTAGGCATACCAAACTAGCTTGCTGTTTATCTGACGCTTATTTCATATTTGAACTACGCATAAACTGAAGGTGGCATCTCTTTGATCGGAGTCTTGTTTGGCTGTCTTGATGGTTTCACTTTCAATCACAGGGGGGCTTTCAGGAGTGATTTTAGGAGCCAAATGTTTTGAAACTCTTCCATGCTCAGATGTGTTTAAACCATCACTTGTGGTTCTTTACACAGAAAGAGAATTCCACTGCCTGGAGCAAATAAATATGTTAAAATACAGAACTGCAAGATTAAAAATTTACAGGTTGACTAATAAGGAGAAAGCTCCACTTTGTTTTCTCCCAGAAAGTAATGTAGGTAATCTGCTTAAGTGAGGGGTGCCTCCCCCCTAACATTGCACAGAGCCTAGCACATTCCAGCAGCTTCACATTGAAAAATGCATATTGGTGTGATATGTGGCACCTTATGGTTGGTTGTTCTTAATTTTTTTCCTGTTTATGCATTCTAGGAAGACACAAGTGAGTACATTTAAAATATTGACCTTCTAGTCACAATCTGTAATGAGTTCTGCTGGAGAATGGAAAACTATCTGCAAAAAACAGATTAGTACAGTTTATAGCCCTTTGTACAAATAGCAGAAAACTGTTTGCATTATATCTATTCATGTTTTATTGCAAGTATGTTGTTTGTGCTCATCAGAAAGATGACTGTATTGTTATCTTGTCTTCAAAATCAAATTCTCTCTTGTAAACTATCATATCGGAAGACTATAAGGACAAATGATCATATTGGACGTTTTAAAGTTAGTAAAATGACTACAGTTTATCTCAAAATTGTATTTGCAATTGTTCCAACCAAATCTCTATCAATTGAATTATGTTGTATTCTACAAGAGCAGAAAATTCTCCTTAATATTGAACTGTAATATTGTTGCAATAATTGTGTTTTCTCAATTTAATTCCTCGAGGTGGTATTTCCCTCTTGGTATTAAATGTATTTTAAACTCCTATTTCATACCACCAGAGGGCAATATGATAAGGTCGATTTTACAATGTATATTAGGAAAAAGCTGTGAACTCTTAAGACTGTCTTCTGTATCAAAACTATATAACAAAATTTAAAATGTATTACCTCATTTATTCAACTTTTTCACCATTTAAATTTTCAAAAAAAGGAAGAAACTGTGTTGTACATCAGTGAACATAAGGAAAAAATACAACGATAAAACCAGAATCTGTGAAGGAAGGCATTCTTTTCAGAAGAAAATGACAGAAAGAGAACAGAGCATCAATAACATTCCTGTTGTTCCAACCCACAGAATTTGTATTCTGAGGTAGGTGGAAAGTTGAGGATCTAGAAGCAGAAAGAACTATGGTTTTTTGGTACCTTTTCAGGCAGAGAATGATGTTTAATTTACTGTAACTCAGGGCAAACTTCAGTTAATTCTGAACATCTGTTGATGCGTTACAATCAGGTATAACAGCACACTATGTCTTTACTATGCTGGTAAGAATTTTATATACAGTATCTCTTTATATCATGTATGTAAGTACTGCCTTACAGAAGAAACCTGAAGCTGTATTTATTGAAAAACTGACTATTCAATTAAACTGATAAAGGCTGATGTGTAACTGATCAGAAAGGAGGGAGAGAGAACTACAGGATACTTAATAGCTAAAAAAAGCGCGGACAATTTCAGAGATTAGGTTTATTCTTACAAAATTAAGACTGGACTCTTCATTTCATGTCATTTTCCTTCAAAGTAATTTGCTTTTTTTCTAGGTTTTAAAAAAACTCAGAGGTGAGTTACGAAGAAATGCCTTTTGAAGGCTAATTTGTAAGAGGATGATTTTAAAGACAGCATTTCCATAATCCAGAAAATAGCATTTTATGCAAAGCCAGTATCTAGACAGTCTTGATATCCACTCAAAATCATCCAGGCCAAATGAGGAGCAGAAGAGATTTACCCCAATATCCATGACAGTAGCAAGTTCTCAGCTTCTTACATTGAAATTGCAGGGATACCAGGGATTATGAACAAAAGCCCCATTTTGAAGTTCTTCAGATTTTGAAGCTCTTCAGTTCCAAGAGGAACTGACTACTTTCACACATATGAAAACTATTGCAGTAATTACACTCTCCCTGCCTTCAGTATGGCAACATTATGTAATTAAAAAGGCACAAAGACCTGCTGGCATCCCTCCCTGATGCTTAGGAAGTCATTGCTTGGATGCATGCAGTATAAAATGAACAACACAAGATATAGGAATAGTACGTCACCAGTGAGGATGGAAGGCATTGATTTGCAGGGCTCCCAAAGCCTGGTAACATTAGCTACATTTTATAAACATCAGATATAGTATGTGCTTATTTTGTACAGACAGACAGGACTTTCTAGAAAATGGTTTGTCAGTCAAAAGGAAGACAAATAATGAAAATGCGTGCAAGCTTTGTGCAGTGGAAATATGCTCACCAGAGAGAATCAGAAGAGAAATAACTGGAAAGACAACAGAATTGCAACAGTGCTGATACTTTGTTTTTAGATGCTATCTTCCATCTAAGAAAACTATTTCTCAAAAGGAGGGAAAACACCTGACAAAATGGAGGGATATAATCTAATTTAGCTAAGGCCACACTGTAAATCAAAGACCTAGGAACAAAAATTCACATCTGCTACCACTCGCTCTGCTCCCCAAACAATGTTTACTACTTACCTTATTTAGAGTACTGTTTTCAAGTGCTACTGGACCTTTCACAAAGAGCAATCTGAAACTCTTTTGCACAAGCTAAATTCACATCCATCAGGAGGTTCTGCTGCACCATTACTTGTAATATGTGCTCATCATTAGTTATAGTATGCATAATGCATGTATTCCAGTCAATTCTGGGGGTAGCACAGGTACATTTAGCTTCTAGATTGGTCACTGCCTGAGCTCCAGCTGATTTGGCAGAGCTTGCACACACTGCTACATTCAAGCAAGCCTTGCAAGTAGTCTGCAGTGCCATGTCTGGACAACCCATCTGTGTCTGAGCAGTTAAATCCAGCACCACAAACAACTGAAACATAACAAACTTGCTGAGACTCAAAGACAAATCTGACCTATATTCTGGTCTCCAGGCTCCTTTTGGATTTCAGTTCCATTCAGCAAACATCACTGCCCATGAAAGAGTATGTGACAAGGAGGGGAATAAAGATGAAAGTGATTTACAAACACAGCTCCAGCTGGAATTCCACCACTGTTTGATGCTTGAGTACTCAGGCCAGTGTCTGAGCTGAGATACATCTTCAGGAAACGCTTTCATGAGAAACTACTGACACATCTCACTTTTAACCATCTGGCACCAGTTAGTCTGGGTTTCACCAGTAATGCAGTGGCACTTGCAGCAGCTAATTCCTTTGTCCCAAACAAAGCACACTATTTAGGGTAATTCTCAAATGCAAATCAAGAAAATTTAATGGCAATAAAGAGTGGTTTTGAATGGTCAGAATTGTCCTCAATGATGCTAAAAGTGAGTACTGAAGGCCAAAAATGCACTGAAGCATTATGCTTTGGGTTTTTTAATGTTAGAATGTTGGCAATGCTCTTTCACCTCTGGGGTGCAGTATAGGACAGTTAAAGTAAATTTGAATCCTCTCACAACTCAATAGAGCACAGCTTCTGTGTCTTCCACGTGTTGTTGGATTTTGTAAGATATAGTTTAACAGTGCCTGCTTTTAATTATTTTTTTAAGTCTGTTTGAAGGTAAAATCAGTAACACTGTTTTCTTATTTGAAGCACTCAATGTTCCTGAAGTATGTCTTAGGTCTCCTATAGCATGATCACCTAGGGTCAAATAAAGACACACATTAATTCATATAAGGGGTCTAGACCTTGCATCATTGCCTGTTCTTTCCAAATAAACAGCCCATCATCAGGATTGCAAAGGTTCAGGATTTTCTAGCTACAAATACGGCCATGATCCTGTCGCACGCTAGCACAGTTCTTCCCAGAGGTAAGCCTTGCAGTAGTTAGAGCTCAAGTCACATCATCAATATGAAGAGAGGGGAGTGCCACCAAGACAGACTACATGTCAGTAACAGAAAAATTGTGGGGTTAGCAGGAAAGGAAAATTAGCCAAAACTTACAGTCAAATATAAACACACTGTATATTTATAGCTCCACGTTTATCTCCCAAGCAGTGAATGAAATGCCACCTAAACTGTGCTGACTTGAGGGGAGTTATGCATGTTCCACAACAGTTAATACAACTGGTAGCTCAAGCCTGAGTTTAGGTAACTCTTTGGACTACACTTCAGAGGAAAATTTAGTAAAATTAAAAAAAATACACTAGGAGTACAAACAGCATGACCAGGAATACACAGCATCTCAACTGTTTTTTCACTTACAAACTTACTTCTTTCAAAGATTTATGTTTAATTCTGCAATCCTGTTTTCATAACAAATAAATTAGTCAGTCTTGAACTAGGAGGCCTTACCAGCTTCTTCTGTTCAAAATTAGTATTTTAAATCTACAAAAATACTCTACTTGGAGCTGTAAATGATGAGTTATCTCAGATTTTAACTCCTTTGCTTCAAGTACCAGCTGGTGTTCAAGCCCCTTGATGTTGTTTACCCCTCCCAATATATTCTGATAGTCTTGACAGAATCACCACACGTCTCAAGGGACTGACCCTAAAGGATATCTGAGTAAGCAGTTAAGAACTGCACTTCTAAGGCTCTCCCATGACATCAATTTAACTTCCACCACCTGGCTGCACCTATTTCTTCTTAAATCACTCTTTCAGCCCCGCTCTTAGAACTTCATGCTGCAGAGTTTTGTTCTAGTATTTGTGACTGAAAATGGAAAAGCAATGATACTCAGTGACCTCTAAGCAAAGACATCTTCCTGTGGAATCTCTCATTTAGGCCTGCACTGTAGACTTCTCTGTTCAGAACTTTGCATAAACAAAAGAATGGAAGAATGAAAAAGTAATCCAGCTCATACTTTTCCTTTTGAAACTACACGTTTTCTGTCTCAATCTGTTTTACAAATTAGCTTTCAGATTTGTGGAGCAATAGCGTATCTATTTGTTTCTTTTCATACAACAGCAGCAAGCCTTGATATATGTTATCTCATAAAACATATAAAAATATTAATGAGAAACTGCTAGGTTAAATGAACTCCAGATTATCTGTTTTATAAAACTTAATAGCACAAGATCTACCAGCATGTTTAATTTTTTTTTTTTAATTTCAAATGGAATAACAGTGTGTTAAGAAGAAAAACAATCCCTTCATGGTTTGCAACCCATGCACTGGATATTTTTAAAGTACA
Source organism: Trochalopteron elliotii (assembly GCA_024734555.1). Lineage (NCBI taxonomy): Eukaryota > Metazoa > Chordata > Aves > Passeriformes > Leiothrichidae > Trochalopteron > Trochalopteron elliotii. The sequence goes on along the minus strand of JANPWX010019540.1, from coordinate 286,340 downwards.
TAGTTTCTGAGAAGTTAAGCTATTTCCAAAACAAGAGCAGCAAGACATAAAACTTTTCAGTTTGGGGTTTGTTAAGTAACATAGTTAAAGGAATTTTTTGTACCTGCCAGTTTTAAAATTTCATCTGTGGCTAACATAAAAAGTTAGTCAGTGGCAATAGAGCTGAAAGCTACAAGAGTAGATGTGACCAATATAACAAGTCCTTTGGCTTGGTGGACAGAAAATGTGGAGCTTCTACTTAGAATGCTTCATTCTTCCTGTTGTTTTAATGTTTTCTCAGCTTAGCCTTTAATTAATCCTTAGAAAAACTCACTTTGGATAAGGGCCTCAGGCTGTGGAACAGAGGTAAACACAGTAATGAGCATTTTGGTTAACCTCTCTACAAAAGGCTTTCCAGCTTTTTCTCATGGACAAGTAACAGAAAATCTTTGGAGCTACAGCAAGAATTTGTGATCAGTCAACTAAATTCTGAATACCTGAATTCTGTCCATGGGCTATATGAGATTCTAGGCTACCTGAGCAGAAATCTGGATGATCATCTTGAAGAACTGTGGAGATCTTGCTGCGAAACTGCTTTTACTTGTTGAGTATCATGGAAGAATCTGGTAGAATCAAGGAAATATTTAATTTCTTTCACTTATCACTGAAAATGCAGTCTCTAATCCTCCCTCTAAGGTTTAAATACTCACGCCCACATCTAGGAATCTAGCAACACCTCCTATTACTAAGGTAATGTGTTGCAAGAACACTGTCTCTCTATAACAGGACAATTTTTTTGAAGGTACAAGATATTTCCTTTTTATAGCATAAAGGAAATGTAGCTCTAACTAAAAAAGAGTTTTATCAAATTTAATAGAAAAGGATATATATAGTGTGTATGAGAATGAGGGACAAAGTGTGGCAGCGGTTTGCCTGATCTCCCAGAATATGTAAGTCCAGTACTGGTTGTATATTTGTGTGATGTGTGGTAGCCCCTGGCTTTTTTTTAACAGATTTTGGATTTAGAACCCAGAAGAAAGAGATATTGAGCTTTAAATAGGTTGAGCCACATGGCCAAGTCTACTTACAGCATATGCTAATTTAAATGCTTGGATTTCATAGAGATAGTTTCTCATTCAGAGTAATGCGATTTTTAAGCTATTACAAAGATGCTGCAAATCCTCCAGCTGCCCAACCAGCATACATTTTCACAGTCTTTGTATTGTGCATTCAGGAACATTTTAATGGCAATTTTTCTATAGTGTCAACAAGAGTCATATGCCTTTTTTATTTGTAAATGACAGCCCTAATTTTCACCTGTGCTTGCTTAAATGTCACAGTGAAGAGGAAATGATGGAAAAGGAATGGAAATACTTCTAGAGATGCTAAGTAAAAAAAAATAAATTAACAATTAGATGTAGAATACATCTTGACAACACTCAGACATCTTGACAACATTCACTGCACCAACAAAAGTGTGTGCTGGATTCCACAGGTTAACAGAGATGAGAAGCAGCCTAAAAAACAAATAACATTAATTTGCACCTAAAGTTGAAAGTCTAGTCATGCTGTGAATGCCTATTATGGAAAGATTCTTACTAGGCAAAGAAAGGCTGATAAGTTCCACCAGTTTTACTTTCTTCTAGCCAAGAGATAAATCTGAGAAGTCTTGTATAGGAGAGGTCAGTCTTTCCTTGCTGGAAATGCACAGATGGATCCTAGATAAAAGACACATCTGTCTGTTATAAACAGCAAAGCTTTACTAAAATTCTTAAATGTTAAACACAGCTAGGAGATATGTATTTGCATTATCCCTCCCTGTCAATGTCATCCTGTTTTACCACAACTTGTTTGTTCCACCACTCAACCATTACTAGTGGAAATAATTATATAATCCTGATTTTTAGTGCACTGGAGAGTAGCTAAGGTCTGATGAACATTTAAATAGACACTTTAGACAGTATGAGTGCCTAAGAAGGTTGTTTTAGCTACTGTAGATATCACTCTAGGGACAGTCTGTCTTCCACACTGAGTCAGCAGGATGGCTCTTTGACCATCAGAGTACCTCCAAAGAGCCAATTCACTGAGTGGCGGCTCATGGATCATCCCTGCCTGCAAGAACTCTGCAAACATACCAAAGTTCAGCAGCCATGCTCCAAGCCAACTAAAATACAGACCTTTTGCTTTGCTGAGAAAGTGCATGGACTGGCTGCAGTGAGTGAGTCAAAAACTTCTTGCTAAGGACGGCTGAATGAAAAGGCACAGCTGGGATGAAGGACAGAACTAACAGGTCTACAGCAATGCCATAAGTTTGCAGAAGAATATCCCACATTTGACAGGCATAGTTTTGTGCTCCCATTAGTGATTGTTTTGAGCTACAATATGATTCTAGAGGTAAGCTATTTCTCAAATCACAAGTGGCATAAATTATTTCCACATCTATTGTCATCTCACATCATCTAGGCTTCCTCTCTAGTTACAGATCTCCCTTAGTTACCTGTACCTCTGGCATCTGGACTGACTTACTTCAGGTGATTCTGCATCAAATACAATTTAAAACACTAAACCAAGAAATCCACAAGGAACATGATGGACTATTTACTAAATGCGTTTTTATAATGAGTAGGATCTGCAACAGTTTTTCAGCTCCTGTCTTCTACAATTATTTCCTTTTTAATTCCACACTGAAGGTTTGGTCTATACAACCTGAAAAACAGTCTAAAAGCTATAAAACAGATCATCTATCTGTTACCAAACTACATGACAATGAAGTCAGAGAATACTTTAAGATACCTAATTTTCTATTCAGACATAAAAGGATACTGTTATTAACCTATTAACCATAAAAGGCTTCCACTTACAGTAGAAGCTTCTGAATTGACTAACACTTTTTGTTGATTGCTAGACTGAGTGAGAGACTTCTCTTTTGTTCCTCAAGGGATTATCTTTTGCAAATACTGGGACAGGAATTTCACCTCAGAAAAGGACAAACTATATGTGATTTATTTAAATTTCTGTACCTTCCCTGAAATGAAAAGTAAAAAAAAAAAAATTAATAAAAATATTAAGAAAGTTGTTTTCAAATTAGTTTTACCACAGAGGAAATTACTTGAATAATCCTTTAGGATCTCTTGGAGCAACTAAGTTTTAGAGCGCAGTGTTCCAGCAGACTTTTTGTTGCTTTTGTTATTTTGCATGGCAATCTTTTGCAGGTTGTTAGTATCTCTTCCAGGTAGTTACTGCTTAATTAAAATAACAATAATAATTAACTAAAAAAAGGGCTTCTGTGAATGTTCACTACTGAGCAGAATGACAAAGAGGAAAAGAAAGATATCTACACACATAAACACACCTCTGACAATGACCATTTCTGACTATTTGAATTTTGTACCTTGATTTTCATACTAGGAGCACCTGGGAAACCTGAGCCCTCCCGTAGCCTAAATCAGTATTTAGGCTGATTTAGGCTAAATAAAGTATCCTAAATCAGGTTTTAGTGAAGCCTGTTAGCTTCCACATGGAGCAGCGTGGATTTCCTCAGCTAAAAGGACAAAGTACCAGAAGGAAAGCTCTAATGGAGAATGGTTTTGTGCAAATGACGGTCTGGAGCACAGGGTAGCACCAGGACTCATCTTTAAAAATACACAATATTTAGTCCATAATATGCACGTCTATGTGGACAATTGCAAAATTAATATCTGGATGTCGCTGACTGGATAGATTACTACAGTTCAGGTAACTTATAAAGTCAGTGCTGCAATCAACTTTGGCACAACAAATAAAAACTTCTGTCAGCAAATAATGTTCTGTTGATCTACCGACTGCAAGGGTTTCTGAGTAGTTATGATCTTCCAAGTCATTTATCTGCAACCCAAATGTCAACACAGGGGACTTGGGCACTGCAACAAGTGCTGCTTACCTGCCCCAGAGTTACAAATTCACTAAGCAGAAGGACCTACTCTGATTTTGCCTGTGACACTCAAAGCCACACTCTTAACTTTTGTTAGAACAGATGTTTCCTGTCAAAATTCTGCAAGAGCTTGAGGGTGTTCAGTGAAGAAAAAGATGTGTCCTCTCTGTTCTGCTTTGTTCTGTATGTCTCTCAGCTGACTAATTTCCAACCTCTGTACCATCATTTGTAAACTAAGTAACAACGTATCGAGATTTTTAAGGCCAAAGAGACCATCACATTAAGCCCAGTGATTTGTGTTTGACCAAGCATGTCTTCTATGTAATTAATTACATAATATAATTTTATGCATATAAATAATACCATTTTATTACATTCGCTAAGATCTATGTGAAAAAATATGTGTAAAAGCCATTTTAATTATGGAAAAAATCTATTGAATGGAGAAAGGAAGAACTTAATAGAAATGCTTTGTTTGTGTCATCTCTCTTAACTCACTAACACTTTACTTGAAGTCCTCCAAAGTTAATTTTTTTAATATAGAGGTATACAGGATTTGGGTACTGAATGAATTTATGGCCAAAAATATTTTTTTAAAAAGTATAATACTTTGAATAGCAGAGAGTAGTTTTTCAAATATTTTCATCCCATTCCATCAGGTTTTCCAATTGAATTGAATGATTTCTTTTTGAAAATATTCAGTGTATTGTCAATCTAGTATAAGTAGAGTAAAAAGTTTATTTTCATAACTTCTTACAGTCATATCTTTAATGAAAAAAAGTCTCCTTTTTCTTTCAGAAGGTCTAAAGATCAGTTGTACATTCAAATAAATCACCATATGTATGAAGACAGGCCTGTTTCCAAGTTCTTCTCCTGAAACTCCCCCATGTGATTCATTTTACAGCAATAAACATTTCATCCAGCTATTATCTCAATGAATTAGTTGCTGCTTACTTTCTCTTTATTTATCGCACTTGAAAAACTTTGATATGTTGGAATAAAAAGTTGGAATAGTCATGCTTTAATAGGTGGTTTAGGATCACTGTAGTATCTTCAAGGTTAATTAATTCTCAAGTCTTTTGTTTGAAACTAGGTAAGATCCAGATCCTTCCATCTTTCCTCTTGATACGTCCTAATAAAATTGTCTCTGCTAGGGAGAAAGCTAGCAGAACAGGAAGCTTCTACAAAGTCTTTTCCTGCTCATGCTGTAACTTCAGAAGTTTTTAACTGAGATGTTTGTATTTCTTCTGTAGTGACTCCTTTCAATCTTTTGTCTTCTGCAGGAGAGAAGGAAGAGGAAAAAATACTGAGTTTAAAGTTATGTATATCTTGTGTCTCCTTATTTTTTACACCACAGGTAATGAGCAAGCTAACAGTTCAACAGGATAAAATGCACCAGTGTAAGCTTTTAATTTTTTGTTATATCTTAGTACCCTATCTTAGTATAATAGGTGACAATTTTATCTTGTGGTGTTTAAAACTAGTAGTTTTATATCAAATTAGAGAACGGTTTAGCAATCTCCTGCAGAATACAATAGCAGCTAACCATTGATTCTACAAGTAAACTAATATACATTTGTTATAGAGTATATTACTATTAATGTAACTTATTAAATAGAAAAAAAACCCAACCACAAGAAAAGCTTATGAAACAAATAAACAAAATCTGATAATCTTGAACTATTTCTCAAGTGTTAATTATCTCAAATTGAGACTGATGAAAGAGGGTCCAAGAAACTCCCAAAAAAACCAATTAACACTGTGAAACAATTTGCAAATGATTGAAACAATCAGGTTCTGACTCCCAGCCCTGAAGTCTCACTTTGTCTTCAGGGGTTGTGTAGGTTCATTGCTCACCACTGAGGAGGCAGGGGAAAAGAGTAAATTATGTGCATCACTCATCAAAGCAAAAGCAAACAATATCAAACAACTAAGCAACACAGCAGACTCTTTGGCAATATCTATATATGGAGGCTGAGACTTTTGCATAATGTCATTGATTTCAATGGAACTAAACCAGTCGGCACTAGCTGAATTTCTGATCTGATATGGCTTTTATAAAGGTATCACAGAAAAAAAAAAATTTCCACCAGCCTGTTCAAGATTACATTTGCTGCTCCCTGTGGAAGAAAGGAATACACATTTCTTTCCATGCTGTCTTTGTAACTGCTTTGTCATTTCTACAATCTGTAGAAGATTGTAACAGTGACATTATCCTTGCATTCTGGAAAAATTATTTCAGTCTAGCTACAATGAAAGACAATTCCAGTAGGAAAACCAAACAATAAAACATTGTCTACAGTCAAGCTTGAGAGTGTTTAGTTTGCACTGCAGAGTGCCAGGGGTGTGTATTTTTACAAATTGCGCACAGGGTCTGTGTTCCCACCTGTGAAAACCTTGTGGGCATTCCTGATCACTGCATTGCCTTCGGATTGAATGAGATCTTCAGCATGAACGATTCAGAGCATTGTTTTCAGTGGATAATTATCAGAACCTGAGCTGACTCTTACCCTTCGCATCTGTGTCAGTTTCCCCCGAGAATCAGATCTCTTATGCATCAAACATCTCTGCTCTGAGTACTGAAACAAGCTCGTAAATCCAGCAGACGCAACAGCTTCTGGAGTTATCAATGAGGAGGTTGCTGTCCTAAGTCGGGTGCTTGCAGTGAGTTATTTCACAGTGAAATAAAATGTTTACATAGCTCCTAAACCATAATGTTTTCAGTGATGTTACACACACTGGTTCCCTTTTGGTCTTTAAAGCTCTACACTATAGAAGTAAAAATCTCCAAAAAGACCCTCTCTTCAGACCCCAATTCTGAAGTGAAAAATATATTGTAGAAGCAGCTGAATCACTTCATTTTGTAGTACAGGTCAGGTAGCTTATTTGCATTCATTTTTCAGTGTTCTTGAAGCTCTACTCACTCCTCTTTTCAATGTCTTCTTTGTTCTCCTTGAAATTCTGTGATTGGTCTCATATTGCCTGAAGTGCTTGGAAAAATCTCACTCTCCATGGAGAAGGCAGAGTGGTAGGAACAGAGCCATTTCTATTCTGGTTTGCAACTAGCTTTTAGGAGAGAAGAGATTCCCATTTCCGTGCAAACCTCTGTGCACAGGCTGTGAAAGCGAAGGGTAGCTGCAATCACAGGAAAACAACACACTACTGTGCCTCTTTGAAGCTCTGCAATTTCTGCCACTATTTCCTTCATCCAGGTATACCCCTCTGGTTCGAGTCTGCAGGAAACATCACACTTAACCTCATAAAAGTATTCTATATTGTCTCTCTCATTTTGAAGTGGAAGGCTATAGTAGCAGCTCTCTAGTTTCAGGATCCACAGCTTTTTTCCTTTGGAAACCAGCCAGCCCCCAGCATGCTGACAGCATTCTTTCCATCTAGACTCTTCAGAGCTTAATAATTTCTAGATCTTACATTAATTTGCAAATGCCTCTCCATCTCTCAATATAGTTTTTTACTCCTTCTGTTTACAATGAAAATCCTTATAAAGCTTCAGTAAGTATAGTTTTTATATATTTCTAAGATAATATGTGGAGCATGTTATGCCAAAACAATCACATATTAGAAAATAATGTGTAAGTTCAATAGGAAGAAAAAGAAGAAGCAAAGCAGGAAGGAACATAAAAGTATAAGAAAGGAAGAGGAAGAGGAGGAGAGAATACTTCAGTTATGAATGCAATACAAGAGTTGTAGTGTGTATAATTAAATTATTTTTTCATTAATTTGCCATCTACACAGCGTTTTCTCATATAAACCCCTAATTGTTCTAATATCTTCCTCCAAACTTTTTTCTGATTTTCAGTATCTTAACATTTTCCACTTATACCTATCGATGCTGGATATTTACATGACAGCAATTGCACCTGCTGCAAACTCAGAACAGCCTCCCTCTTTTTTTCCACAGCTCTCACTTTATTCTTCACAATCTTGCTGCAGGAAACACCTGCATTCCTATCTAAGAACCTGACTTTGCAAAAACTCCCTTTTGACTGCTGTTTCTAGTACAGGCTTTAATCCAGCAAAGTAAAATAAATCCAGTCTATCATGAATAAGTTAAACTACTTGAGCTCAAACACATACATCAGTTTCCACTGAACCAGATCTTGCAGTATTGTGTAATTACTCAAAACATTATGGTGTAGATATTTTTATTCTTCTCCAAATTTCAAATGCCCAAATTGCACGACTTTTCCTCTGAAAATCTGACCCCAATCTCAAGTATATATTTCGAAGTTCTGTTTATCAAATTTCCATGACAAATTATGAAACCTTCTATTGGTGGTATCATTCTTGCAGGTATTTTTGCTCTGATGAATTGTTAGTTTTCAATTTTGCACTAAGGTATTTAAAAGAGACATGTTAAAATGTGAAAATTACTTAATTTATTAGAACTCATACAAACTAGCAGATTGAAACAACTAGCAGATTTTTCATGTTACTCCTAAAATAATTTATTTTTAACTCTACCTTTTATTACACACCCTGCAGTTCCTTCAAGTATTTAAAGTCCATATTCTCTTGTTCAGGCTTCAACTTAATCATGAAATCTTTATTATTCTAGCAAGGAATGCAGAATTGTACTTAAAATACTGTAATTTCTACACACTTACTAATTCTTTATTAGCATAGATCAAGTATTGATACTGTTCCAAGGTAACACTGAGAGTTAATCTGTTAAAATATATTTTCTGTATCATTCCACTGGAAAGAGCAGGAATGCAAAGTAGGCTCTTCCAGCCCCATCCACGAAAAGCCTGCAATTCTTCTTGGTATTTTCACATACTGCCTGAGGCAGGGGAAGCTCTTGAGCTACTCTTTTAACTGCTTCCCTGTAAAAAAAGAACCTAGCTTCAGGCAGGCACCTGAGGATTTGCGTCCCTGTCCCTAAGAATGGTACTTTGCCCTCATTACAATTGGTGGAAAGAAACGACTTCTGGGCATCTTTTGACTCTCAAGAAAGTCATAAATTAGGTTAAAATTTAAAAGAAAATCAGCTGTGTATTTGAGATTAAATAGCAAAAGGAATGAAATGCTTTTGAATATTTCTCTTTAAAATCCTATTTTTCCATAAAAGCATATGAGATTTCGCTCTGATAATAGAAAGGGGAAAACAAAACCCAAACATAATCTGAAAAAAAGAGACTCAGAGAAGCTTGTAAATGTACAGAGGAAATTTTGTCTACAAAATCTGAGTATTTGTCTTAGATATAATCATATAGAATAACTTAAAAGTATAAAGCAGGGTCTTGAAGTACTTTTCAATTTTACTCTTAACAGGATTATCTATCAAAATTACATTTTAACTCTTTTGTTATTGAATCAGGTGATGAAACTGCCTTCCTCTCCCATCACAAATGACTTGCAAACACCCAGGTTGGTCAGTGGTATGGCATTCCGTTGTCTGGAGATGGCAGCAGTATCTGAAAGCAGAAATTTCACTGGAAAACACTCCTGCACACAGCATATTAAGTGTTGCCTTTGTGGAGGACTGATGTGGATGTGGTAGGCTGCTTACCATTTAGATAAAGGTTGACATACTTTAGTGTTTTAAATTAATAAACATTTAATTTACAAAATGTCAGGAGAATGTGTAATACATACTTATACTCTGGTACTATAGCACACATGATTGTGTAAAATAAAAAGCAGCAGTTGATGCCCCACCTGTAGAAACAACATGTTAGTTCTGTTGGTGCTCCCTGTGCATAGTGCTAAGCAGTTAAACCATGAAAATCTGCAGGATGCACCTAATGTATTCAAAACACAGAAGTGCTTCCCCACTCTGCTGTCATGATGTCATGGTATGCAGAGGGAAGGGACCAGGCAAAGAACAGCCTTCCTCAGGAACACTTGCATTTTCTAACACACAGCTAAGAAATAAGGAGGAACATGAAGCTGACACTTCTGAAGTGCAAACTTGAGGAAAGACAGAGGGTTCACATCCAAACACTGCTGTTGAGATAAAAACTGAGTAGAGTTTTTGCAGTGAGTACTTTAGACCCCAGAATAAACTTTTTGTTCTTCCGCTGAATCTTCTTCACCACTGTGTAGATCCCACTCAAATAAATGGAAAATGGTATTTTCAGCTTTAAAAAAAGAGAGAAGCAAGAGGCAATAGACCATACTGCCTACTGCATATCTCAGTAATGTCAGATATATCTGTAGATCCATTTGTAGATACTGTCATGTACATACATATAGATATATGCAGTACACTGCTACGTGCAGATATAAGTGTAGATACTGTGAACAAATTGGGTGTTCAAAGGATGACTCTGATGTTGAGAAAATCCTCTAATCAAGACCCTGAAAATGACAATTATTCCAGTTTTGAGGATGGCTCACTGCTGTAAATGGGTCCTAGTGGTAATCCTAAAAGCATATTTTTAACATAGAAACTTGTAAGTGAGACTGATTTCCTGAATCCTTTCCAGTAGAGTGCAAACATAAATTCTAACACACAATTCTCAACACACCCTGAGAACAGAGAATCCTTTATTCCAGTGATCCGGTAGTTTTCTCAGTTTAAATCTCAGAAGAGATAAGAGTCCACTAGGGAAATCAGACCAACAAATCTGAATCATTCATTGCTACAGAAAATCTCTGAGTTCTCTATCTAAATCTGATGGAATTGAAGTGGTTTGTAACTGTAACACAGGTTAGAACAGTTTCCTGGGAATTTGGAAATGTGAATGTTACTTTGTAGAGAATGCCATTTTAGTGAGCAATTCCATCTCTTTAACCCCAGAGTATTTTTCTGCCTCCAGCTGCTTGGAAAATCATCTGTTAAGCAACTGTCTACAGTTTCTCTCTAAAGACCTTCATATTGCATACTTACGTGGTTTTCTTTTCAGATTTTCAAATTTTGCTCTAAAAACTTGAGTGTCTTGAGTAATACTACTTTCAGAATCCTGTTCAAGAAGTTCCTTGCTTTCACTATTTGTCATTTGTCAAAAATATGCCTCACAAGTTTCTGTCTGTGCTTGCTTTTCAGATTTAGCAATAAATTATGTAACAGTATAATCATTTTCTAAAATGTAGATTGTGCTTTACATGACTATATGAAACTCCTGATAGCCTCAGATCCAGGCAGACACTTGAAAACCTAATAGTGTCAGTTTTCCTGTTTCAACCTTTTTTAAACTTTCATTCAGCATTTTTCAAACACAATTAGACAATGTTTAAAAAAGGAGTTTGAGATAGCATGTGATTAAGATAATAGGACTCATTTAGAAGCAGATTCAGAATACACTACTGTTGTCCATTTTAAAACATTATTTCTTCCAGCATTTCTCTTCCTCACCAGTTTCACTTTGCTTTGTAAGATCAGTCCAAGGATTTTGAGGGAAACATTTAGTTTCAGCAAATTTTAAGGGAGACCTTTAGCTTTAGCAAATAAAGGATCAATTAACTGGAATATTCTATTAGGTATCATGAAGCTTTCACAGCTTTTCATTTTGCACATGTACAATACACTTCGCCTTTCTCTTGAGCCTTCTTTTAGTAATTGAGTCTCACATTAATCTCATTCAGTTCTGTCTGGCATTTGCTTCTCTTCACTGATAAGCTCTTTTCTTTCATACCTACCACAGCATTATATAGCCCACGATTGTCACCAAGTTCATCATAAATTAAGAACACAGTATTATTTACATTCTCTCTGAAAGACCCATATCAGTGTGCCTTACTACTAAGGCTATACAGAAGGAATGTCATATAAATAGAAACATATCAAAAAAAATTACTGCATTCCTGTGATTTAAATTTTTTTTAATATATAGCCAATGTTATGAAAACTTTTTATTGCCATACAGGATTTAAAATCTCTCCCTGAATCATTTTCATCATGTAATATTCAAACTTAAGGACATTACTCAGGTCTGTAATAATTCTCAACTTATCTGGCTTTATCATAATGATTGTCCAGCATTACAGCAGCATCTTTATAATAATATGACTACCTTAACAAACACAAGAGCATTTCCTTTTCTTTCTGCCACCTATAATATAATAATAAAATAATATAATTACCTTCTTGATGCTATGTAAACATCCAGTAATTCATAATTAGTTTTATATTCTATAAACACTTGGAGATAGGAGACACCATCTGTAATGTATCTCAGTTTATATAAGTCATCCAGTCATTAAAGGCTCTTTTTTTTTGTATCATGTACAAGGTAATTAGGTTTGTATCATGTACATGTTTTTTGTATCACGTACAAGCAGGTTATAGATGTGGTGGTAAATACTTTATGCTTCATATTACTGCCCCAGCCTTTCCACTCAAAAGCGAAGAATCTCTCCACTGAAGCGAAGCCAGCTGAAACTATCTACCTCAGTTAGATGAGGTTTTTACATGGTTTAATTTTGAAGCCACAAACTTCTCTTCAGTTAAACTTTTATCTCTGTCAAGAAAACCAGCTGAGACTTCATTGCCATTGGCTTAGTGGGACTTTGTCATTTTGCTTAGCAAGAATTCTGCAGTTCTTTGAAAACTCTGAAGAAAATTTGGTGGCTTTATGCCTTTGTACCTTTTATTTAAAAATGATGTAACAATCCTCTTTCCTGACACCTCTGAATGTGTCAAGACCTTTTAATGAAAGATACTTGTCCTTGTAGCCAATAATTTTTCTTTTGTGTTCTGGTTTAAATAGGCAAATTCCTTCTTTTTAAAAACTCTCAGAATTTTATTTGGCAAACAGAATTTTTATTATCCTTGCAAATACTTGCTATTTACAAATTCACGTCCATCTCCTATGTATTGTATTTTCACATTAATACCTGAGTCTCATGGAAAACCACACAAATTTTTTTGCCAGATTTCAGCATTTCAGAAAAGCAGTTTCCAATTCATTCTGGGAAATAGATTTGATATTTGAACCTTCTGGATTGTGTCAGGTGATGTGACATATATTTCCTAGGAATTCCTGGACTGGACTTGGGAGTGACATGCTCTAATGTCCTTAGACTGTCCTGACTAGCCTGCAGTTACCTGCCAGACAAGTTCTTGCCAGGATCCACTCTCTTGAATAGGATTCCTCTTGGGATGCCAAAAAGATATTTAAGGAAGTGCATTAAATCTAGACTCCTGTTAGGGTAGTGGCTTGTTCTAAACCAGTCAATCTCTCTGATAGCCAAAACAATGACCACAGGAATTGTGGTGGCTTGGCAATAACGATCCCTCCACCTACATCTTTGGATTCCTTGGTGTCAGCTCCCTATGTTACAAATTCATGTGGTTTTAAACTGTCAGAAGTTCAAGTTCAGCTCCTTGCTGAGTATGTCATACAGCTTATCATTTAATTGGGAGGTAAGATGAACCTTATCTTCTTTGTAAACACAACACTAGCCTTGAGTTTCCTGAACTTGGTATTTGTAAGTGAATATGAAGATGCCCGACTTCAAGATAGTACATCCATACCATAGCCTGGGAACTTTCCCAGCAGTAGAGAAACCTCTGCCTAGGCAGAGTCCAGACAAGCATTAATCACACATCAGCTGGGTGAGGCTGTACAACTTTGTGTCAGCACTACAGTTGCTCAGAGATGCAGCTTAAGAGTACTTGCTTTTGTCCTTACCCACTTTTAAAAGCACCTACCTACCTAGTGGATGGCTAGGTACATTCTTTTACACAGGCCCCTGAAAGACATGGGCTGTGGATGTGAAGAAGTGGTAAGAACTTGAGGACTTGAACCTCCAGCAACCCACAAGACCTCCAGAATTATTCTTACAGGACTTTATTAGGCAAGGAGTCAAATTTGCTGAGGACCATGTGAATCATAAGAGCAATAGGAGACAAACATGTACTCAATTCTTGTCTCCCTCTAGCCTTCTTCAGCCAGGGACTCGTTTAACTCCCCTCAGAAAGGTGAACTTAAGACCTTAATTAGAAACTCTCACAAGTATTACAAATGTCACCCCTGAGTGACAAGCTCATGCAGGAAATTATTGGTGGATACAAGCACAGCCATCCAAATCAGGATCAGTTCTTCCCTTGAATACCCACACATCTTTTCTTTGTGATCTGCCTAGCTGTCAGAATGGTGAGTGGGAAAACTGACACACCTCATTCCTCTGCATTGCCAGCTCCTGTGGTGTAAGTACAGTGTCAACAAACACTGCACCAACTAAAACTTTGTAGATTGTCTCCACTATGGTATAACTGAATCAGAGGTTTATCAATGTCTGGAAAGCTTAGTCTGCAAGCCAAGTGCATACATCTTTACTGGGATTTCAATAAGATAGTATCTTGTCTGAATTTAAATACAGTGCCTCAGAGCAAAAGGGGAAGGGGGACAGAGAAATTTAATATCTTGTATCTAGCCCATGCAGAATGTTGAAAAATGTATAAATGTAACAATAAGTGATAATGATATCTAATAGACCTTAATTAATTTATAATAATTATGAATTAGTTCCAAATACAGAAAAATCAGTTATCATTGGAAAACACCTATTCACATAAACCAGCTGAGAATGCCAAGTTTCCTACATTGTATTAATAAGCTGTGTTTTCTAAGAGAATAATAAAGTCTGCTTCTTGTATTCCTTCCATAAGCTCTCAACCTACAGTACACTATGTAAATGTAGACTGCCTGTTTACAGTGTGACTTCTGAACAAAGAAAAATTAATGGCCTTTTGATACCAAAGGAACTGACTAGAGGAGTGATCCTATTAAAGCTGGTTTTGATTATTTTATGAGCTTCTCCTACCCCTAACATAAATGCCACTCTTTAAAGAAACAGTGACACAATATAAAGTGTATTTTAATCACAGCTTAATTTTAAGGAAGAGTAAACCAGTTAAAAACTAAAGTGTTTTTACTAACATGTAACAAAAAAGTGCAATTAGCAATAAAATAGGATATTCTCATCTTGATAGAAAAATGGAAAACATGGGACTCCTGGAATGCTTCTCCCACCGGGATGCATGACAAGGGCAGAATCTTTTAAAGTTGTTATACAAAAATTCAAAGACAATTTAGTTAATTATTTAAATTTTTAATATAACAAATTTGAAACTGCTTTTGTCTTCAATTCAGACGCATTCTTTGAAAGCAATTTCTTTTGACCTTGTACAAGTCTCAGAGATTCATATGTGCATGGACTCCTTTCATTTCCACCAATTTACCTCAATAAATATTTAAGAAGAATAAAGGTTCAGCTGAAAATGGCTGGGTACATGTCAGGGACATTTACAGAAAAGTGACATCTTTACAGAGACCACAATACAGTCCAAGCATTAAAGAAATGGCAATGCCCTTTTAAAAGTCTGATTTCAAATTCAATGTTAATGTATATTACATCTCCAATTTACATCCTCTACTCAGAGTTTCCCACAGGTTTTATTGCAGAGGCACTCTCCTTTCTGGGTGGGTGGTCCAGGATGCCTCATATCACTCCAAGTAAGTGCATTATGCACTTAGCCACAATTTCTTTTTGTCTTCGGATTTAAGCGTATTTTATGAATGTTGTTAAATACTACCTTCCAAGGTTAATATTTGGAGGTTCTGATTAGGTATCAGAAATATTTTTTTAACTGAAGAAGAGGTTAGGCATTGGAATAAGTTGCCCAGGGAAGTGATGTAATCACTGTGTTTGGAAGTGTGCAAAAAGCATCTGAATGTGGCACTTCAGGATATGGCCCAGGGGTGATTATGGTAGAGCAGCAGGACTTGATGATCTTGAAGGTTTCTTCCAATATGGGTGATTCTGTGGTTCTGTGATGCTTGAAAATATTAATAATTTTTTTTTCAAAAATATTTCTTTTCAAGCTCAATAAGTGAGACTGTAAGAGGCTCCTATGAAGGATCTATTTCTTCTTGAGCAAGTCAGTAGCTTTCTTACAAACTGACTTAAAGACACTACCCAAGACCTTTTGTGGATGTAAAGAGACCTGACAGAACTTCAGCTCTCGTTCTCAGAAAACTGAATATATGTGTACAATACATGTTGAATGTTATATATTTGTAGAATGAAGAGCAATGAACAACAATTTCATTGTTGTAACCCTATTTCATCATACCAGAATACATCTATCAGATTTCCAGTGCAAACCACAAGCTCTGATTTACCACCCTGAAAACACAAACACATACAATGACTTTACAAAACCACATCCTGATTCCTGACCAGTTGTGTATAAATTCTCAATCCTGCTCAGCTGGGTCATAATAAGAAACCATGCACCAGTGCATGCAAACATGTAGCTGCAGGAGAAG
Organism: Trochalopteron elliotii; assembly: GCA_024734555.1. Classification (NCBI taxonomy): domain Eukaryota; kingdom Metazoa; phylum Chordata; class Aves; order Passeriformes; family Leiothrichidae; genus Trochalopteron; species Trochalopteron elliotii. The sequence goes on along the minus strand of JANPWX010019540.1, from coordinate 270,212 downwards.
GTAAAAACAAGGTAGAGAAAAGGAAAAAATGTAATGCCAAGATCCGGGAACAAGAAGGATTATGAACAGAAATCCAATATAATAGTTTCAAAACACTATACATGCCATGAAGGTTTTCAGAAGCACTTTGCGGTCTACTCAAATATTTTGCCTTGCTTGGAACTTCTCAGGACCTATGAAATAAAAGGCCTCTATTGAATTCTGTGCAACAACTGCTGCTCCAAATGGCTGTATTTGACAAACAGCAAATACAAATGGTAAATATTTTAAGAATGGGAGGTGACCATCACATAACATAATTTCAGTTTTCATTTTCTTTCTCTCACATGAAAGGATGACTCACTATGATAGCTATAAGTTATCTCAACATGTGTAATAATCAGATAGTTTGTGTAATTCTCAGGTGGACAGTGGCAAAAAACAATCTCATTCTTACAATTTACTGCTATAATCCTAGTAATTAACTCCTCATCACATATAGATCTCAAATACAAAGGTAAGCTGACCCTGTCTTTTGTGGTATAAATCTAACATCGTTCCATATGAATATCACAGTTTAGGATACAGAGCACAGTTCACTTAACATGATTAAAATTAGCAAATTGAATCTCTCACAGGCCCTTGAGCTTTACTAGACTGCCTCTGTTCAACTTGTCAAAAGATTTTACTCCTAAGTATATCCTACCATATAGCCCAGCAGATCCTACAGAAACAAATAAGCAAAGCAAATGTATCTATAAGTGAAGTGTAGAAGTCTGTTATCACAGAAGCTTGTTACTTTACCAACTGTGGAACACCAAAATTATGCAATGAAGCTCATGGTGGATTTTTTTTCAGAAGCAAGGAGAGATCAGCATAATTTTGCATCACACCTAATTTTTGCAGCCTCTTTCTCACTGCTGGTGTAGGCTTTCTGCTGTTTATGAAAAGTCCAACATTTGCATCTTTATGAATGAAGATGAAAGAAACATTACTGAGATGGTGTCTGAGGAGGAGTGGAATGGAGAATAAATGTTCTGCACCCACAGAGTACTTAGGAAAACAGTCTGGTGCTGTTTAAAATAGCAGAATTTAACTTGTGATTATAATTGGCAATGATACAGTTATAATGAAGGGAAGAATACTGAAAGGGTGCTAGTTTGTGGCCTAGATATATCTAAAGATATAATTATACTGATTTTGCATATATGCTTGCATAAATCTGACACGTTGGGTAGCAGGGACTGAAAAGCATTTATGATTGATTTTGGGTCTCCTTTCACTTGACTGCATATCTTACCTGCAAGAGTTATGTTGTAAACACACAGAGAAATCCTCTATGTTTCTACTGCTTCAGTTTATAGCCTGGCATATACCAGACATTATGTTGTATTTTCTGGTACATTGTGAACCAACCTACTTATTAACTAAAAAAGCCAGAAAGATAAATAAAGAATTGTTCCGCAACCAATCATAAAGTGCATGTCTTATATATACATACAGTTTCTCATACAGTGTGCCTATTAACTGGTAAAGCTCATCAAATTAAATTAACTGGTGCTTCTGCTCTAGGGCAAAAAGTACAAACACAAAGTGTCTCGACCAATCCCCCAAAAAGCATTGTATTCCCTTCAAAAAATCACAATACTTCATAATCCAAATGATTTTCCAGAAGAGTAACTGATACTGTAAGATGGTACATCTTTTCATAATTAAGACTGACACTAGATTAGTCTTGCACTACTTTGGTTTAGTATTATTGCATCACACTGGTATTCCTCTGCCTCAAAATTACAAGATACACACTGAATATAAGTAGGCTCCACCTTCAAACTTGCAAAGAGAGTTGTCCTACTTTTTTGATGTAGAACATCGGAAAATTATTTGGCTAAAACATTTTTAGTTTGTTTCTCATGGTTCTGGCCGGAGATAACTTTTTACTGAGCCATCATATTTCCTGTAAATTTTGTTTCTTTGTAGTAATATGTGACAGCTACATTAACAAAAGGAAATTCCATGAAGAAATTTTGCTGTTCAGAAAATGTTGACTCACTTCTCCTTCTATTAGTATCGACAATCACATTGCTATTGATTTGAGAAGAAGTAATGTTCTGTGTGATTACGCAGGTATTGCATCTCTTCATATTTCTTCAGCAATTTTCACTTAAGGCAAATTGCAGACTTTTGCAACTATCATGAGGGACTTCAACACTGAACTCCACCTAAACTTGTCTGATTAGAAAGCAAATGCTCTATTCAAGTGCTGAGATTATTGTCTTCAAGGTTTAAGCATGCAAGAGTCTCAAGAGAGTCTCTCCTCACAATTTTCAAGGTGAAGATCTTTTACTGTCTGCATCATTAAATACAATAAAAAACCACTTACTAACTGCCTTCTAAATTTTCATGAAACTGAGAAATAGAATGATATTATTTTTGGTAATTATTTCCTTTATGGAACCACAGGTTCATTTACAGAATCTTCAGAAACAGCATTATTTGCTTATTTCCACACCAGATTTTGATGCATGTAAATATAAACAGAAAGGTAATCCATTTCTCAGCATTATTGCACAGAATCAGAGAATGTTCTTAGTTAGAAGGGATGCATCAGGATCACTGAGTCCAACTCCTAGCTCTGCACAGGACACCTCAAGTTTCATACCATGTGCCACAGAGCCTTGTCAGAGGATTGGTGCTCTGACCATTCCCTGGGGAGCCTATTCCAGTACCCAACCTTTCTCTGCATATACATGTGTACAACTGCTTTCTATTTTCCAACCTAAACCTCCCCAACACAACTTCATGCTGTTCCATTGTGTTCTGTCACTGTCACTTCACAGAAGAGATGAGTGCCTGCCCTTTTGCTTGCCCTCAGAAGGAATTTGTAACTGAAGTGGGGTCTCCCCTCAGTCTCCTCCAGGCTGAACAGACCAAGTGACCTCAGCCACTCCTCACGTGGGTTCCCCTCCAGACCCTTCACCATCCTTGTGACCCTTCTTTTGACACTCTCTTAGAGGTTAACATCTTTTTTTACATTGCGGCACCCAAAACTGCCCCCAGCACTCGAGGTGAGGCTGCCCCAGTGCAGAGCAGAGTGGGACAATCCCCTCCCTTTCCTGGCTGGCCATGTTGCCCCTGATGCCCCCAGGACAGGGCTGGCCCTCCTGGCTGCCAGGGCACTGCTGGCTCATATTCTACTCACCATTGACCAGGAACCCCAGGTCCCTTTTCACAGTGCTGTTCTTCAGCCTCTTCTTCCCTAGTCTATACACACAACTAGAGTCCCCAGGTGCAAGAATCTTTCACCTGCCCTTGTTAAACTTCACATGGTTTGTGATTGCCCAGCCTGCTCATTTCCTGAGGATTTTCACATGTTCTTTCTTCCTCTGAGGAAGCCAGAAGCTCCTCCCATTTTTGTTTTATTGGCAAACTTGCTCAATATCCCTTCCAGTCCTGCGCCCATATTTGGGAGAATGTTGAAGAGCACAGGGCTGAGGATGGAGCCCTGTGGAACCCCACTAGTGACAGGTCACCAGCCTAATGTCACCCCAGTCACTGCAACCCTTTGTGCCCCACCCATGAGCCAGTTGCTCATCTATGGCATGATGTGTTTGTCCAGGAGGATACCATGAGAGACAGTATAGAAAACTTTGCTGAAACCCAGGAACATACAACTAGCTGTCTTCCTTTGATCAACTAGGTGAGTTATTTCAAAGGACTAGGTATTTAGAAGATACTAGCTTGCTGTAAAAAAAGCTTGAATAATGCCATTTTCTTAGCTTATGGAATGAAGAAGTGAACATTGCAAAATGTACTAGAATTTATATTAAAATTATATAAACTTAAAATTTCCTAACTTTCTTGTTGTTAGACTAGCTGCCACTGAAAATATGAGATGATATAAAACATTCCACTTTAATAAGAAAAAGACACAAATCTTCAGTGGATTTAAATACAAAGCCATAATCATAATCAACAAGTGCATTTTTGTTCTAAATGTGTCCTTAGGGCCCTAACTTACATCACTGAAGTTCATGGAGATTAGCATGACCAGGATCAGAAGCTGTCACAGATTTTTAGCTGAAAGACATTAGTCTGTTGTGATATTTACCTGAAGTTCATTAAATTTTTCAAAATTTTTGGCACAAGTGTCATACCAGTAGGAAAGTTGGGTAGTCAAGAAGACACCTAAAGCTCCAGAATGAAAATGGACTTACTAGTTTTAGTGAGGCAAACCCAAATTTTTATAAGGATAAATATGATTATTATTTTTCTTATTCAGGAACAATTGCTGCTTTTCCCAGTCCCTAACTGAAAGTGCTTCCAATGTGCATGACTCTTAATTAGTTCAGTTTCCCTGGTAACTGCTGGGAGAATAGAGACCATTGTTATACTATGGCTGTGTACAGTAGTTCCCATTGTGGGAGGATAGGAAGAAATGGGACTGACCTTCAAGAAAGCCAGTAAACAATTACTCCAGAGGAAATTTCAAACTGTTATGTAGAGGTGAAGTGCTGCAGATGATGTCACTTCATCCTCACTTTCGAGTTTTCCCTAAATAAGTAATTAACAGAAGAAAATGATTGTACCTTCAACTTACATTTCAGAGATCATATTTTCTTGAACAAATGAATAATGATCTTGAATAAAATGTTATTGTCTTTAAACGTAAAAGGTCATTTCCCACTTCAGAATATGGACATTAGTGCTCTGAAAAATACAAGAAGATTAAGCAAACCAATACTTCAGTTTATTTATTTACACTTACTTGAGGTAAGTGTCTTCAAATAGCTGTATTTCCTAATTTCCCAAAATTTAGGAAGGGTTTTTTAAAAGACTTTTAAAGGTTGCAAGGTTAACCTAAGAAGTAGTTATGGAACGACTGAGGACTACAACAGAAGTTCAGATAACATGAATCCACAAATTTAAGTTCTAATCCAGAGGATAAACAAACAAATGGACGCAATGAAGTTTCTGAATGACAGAACTTTTGGGAGGCTTTTATGTTTCAAAAGCATCATTAATGCTCATACATGACTAATACTAGGGATTTGAGAGATCAGAACCCTAATTTCTGAGGTATTTATTAGTCAAAATCTAATTAGCAACAAGAAAAAACAGGATTAAGTCATGACAAACTTTACTTAACTGGAATAGTCATGTTGAAAGAGCACATATCTAGACCTCTCTTATAAAATATAGAATTATCAAGTAAATTGCCCATCACTCTAAGCAAAATTTTACATTTTTTTTATAAATTAGTGTGAATTTTACCTTCTTTACAGATTACATGAGAAGCTCCATAATATTAAGTTGGCTGGCCTTTGAATTGAGGGTTGTCAGGAACATATCTAGAGGTTTATATTTTCTTTGACATTCCAGCTTCATTTGCACTTGAAGCAAAACTTCTTATTAAGGAGAGAATGACACCTTCTTTCTGTGATTTCACCAAATTGCATCCTGAATAGTAAAATCACTTCTAGCAAAATTCTCCCTGCAGCTTGTGATGCAAGCTACAATCATGTCATACTAAAGAAATCTGAGGACCATTACTTCGTTTGCTTACATTACCAGGTTTCAAAGGTGATGCCATTCACGGCCAGTGAGCTTATTCTTTTCTACTTGTAACAGAAAAAGTACCTTCTGGTTTGGACATATTTAAGAAAAGTCATAAATGCTCCTCTCAACTGGCACAGATAGAGATTAAATGATGGATAAAAGCTCCCGCAATTAAGACTGGGTTGATTTTCTGTTTTAAAATCTACTGTGAAGGCTGTAATATTTCAACACTTTAAAATAGGTTTTGTGAATAATACAGAACATTCTCTTTTAAAAAAAATCTTTTGTTTTTCTTTTTTTCTGGTTTTTCTCTTTTCTAAACCCAATGTACCGATTTCTGCCTCTGAAAATAATATTTTCCTGTTTAGAACCTACATCTAGGAGGTAACATTTTCAAGCTGCTAATAAATGAAACAATTTCACTATGTTAAAAAAAATCATACTGTGTGTACATTTAGAAAATCTTTACTGAGCAGGCAGAGTAATTAATTTCATAATCTCATTTGTCATGACATTGATTCCATTGTTTAACTTCAAGGGATGTTGTCTCCCATCCCACAATCCCAATCATATCTGTGTAGGTGTACTGTGATGCCAGTACATAGCAGAAGGAAAATCTGCCATCTTCATTTCCATAGTACCTCTCATGCAAAAGTGACTTCAAAGAACTGTAAATGATCCAGTCAAGAAAACCAGAAATTTATGCCCTACAGTGAAATACAGTATTTAAAATGGTTATTCTTTCGTTATGTATGATGCTATAATTAATATTTTAAATGTGATGACGTGAAGAAAATGGTGAAGTTTTATGGTCAAAATTAATTATCTTGCTTCAGTTAAAATACTGTGAGAATACACCAATGGAACACAGAAGAATTCAGGAGCTGAAATTTTTCTTCCCTCAGCTCGTAGCCTTCCAGTCTCCTTTTTCCCCAGTGACTGCCTGTAACAGTTTTTTCCTCAAAGTAGAATTATTGCAAAGAGAAACAGGAAAATGTTAGAACAATACTTTCAAACAAATTATAACATCAGTTAAACACCACTAAATTAATTTTAAAAATTCATTTGAAGAAGAAAAATTTCAATAGAAAAAGAAGATCAATTGCTGCAACTTCTGATTCGGGTATTTTCCAAATAAGAGTTTTCCTTTTGTCTTTTTTTACAAGAAACCACATTTTTTCATAAGCTACTGCATTACATCCAACAGTAATAATTTTTTCAAGGACAAATACATCAAAGAATAAAGCAGGTGCCATCTGTGTTAGCAAGGGACACAGGGCAGAGCAGTGAAATCAGTGGTGATGAGGACAGATGTTCTTTGTGACTCTGCTGCCCGGCTGGGTCCCCTGAGCTGTGTGACCATCACATTTTGGCCACATTCGGGGCACTGGCTCAGCCTTCTCTGAGCCCATTGTGCAAAGCAGAACATAAGTAAATGTGCTGGTTCAAAACTGAAAAACTAATGAAGATGCATTTTTAGTTGATTTTCTGATGTATATTGAACCAATATCATGATCTAGTAGTAGAATAGTGTTGTAGAAAGGAATTTCTTAAGGAAAGAGCACCTTAAAGAAAAAGCATTTGGACATGTGAAAATCAGGATGCGGAGGGGAATTAAAACTTTATAAAGTTTGCCAAATCTTACTTATAAACATGCCATTTTTCTACAGAGACACTAACTATTTTTATACCCAAGTTTAGGATTTACATGTTAATTAGAACCAGATGTAGCTAAGTATTAGTGTGCCCAAACTTGCTAACTTTATCCCTGGAAAAAACACCAAGGAACACCCAAACAAACACCTGAAAGGAATAGGATTAGCTAAATTCTCAAGTCACATACTCAAATTATTTAAGGTACGAAGTCCTACAAGGCATCTCTTTTCTTGTTTACTGTTACTAGCTTGATTTTCTACCACCCAAAATCTTCTCCATTGCACTAAATAATGAGCAAAAATGCATTAACTATTTCAAAAAGAGTGCAGTCATCTTCCAGTAAAAGGAAATTAAATACATAAGGTTGTTTCAAGGAAAGGGACCACAAAGTAACGGTAAACTAAGATACACAAAATGATCTATACAACTGCTGGAAAAAATGAGAAAAACATGGTTATTGTAAATAACATGGGAAAAGATATGAAGAAAAATTGTGAAAAAAAAGTTATTTAGTTGCTTTGTCACAAGATTTTTTCCATTCTCAGGGACAAGAGGAGACAGCAAATACCTGAAAGGCACAAATGCTTCTTGGGCAAAAAAGACTGTCAATGTTGCTGAAGTGAAGACAGAAATCACCTTTCCTATGCATCTGTAATGCATATGCTAGTAATAAAACTTCTAGAGATAGGCAGCAGTTGGGTTTACTGCATTAATTAAAAACTGAATTAATATTACATGAGAATTGTGTATTTTTTTTCTTTTTCACTTTGAATAAAACAACAACACTGAGTAGCCGCATAATTCTATAGAAAATGTTTTCCTGAACACCTTTAAGGTATATCCTCTTCATTTTTGAAAAGTAAAATACAAAATAACTTAAATATTACTACTTACATGACAGCTTCAAACGATCACCATAGGTAGAAAGCCCAAATGTACAAAGAAACAAAATCTCATTAGTGTTGATTTTCTTTTATTGGAAAATGTTAAGTGGCAGAAATAAAAGTCATGCACTTGAAAAATGTGAGTTTTCACTCTTGTGGTGACTCCAGAATGCTTTTTGTCATTGCTAGTATCATAAACATACCAAGGTTGTGTTACACAGTGTAAGAGTTAAATTTTTACAGCTTGTTGGAACAAAAGCTGCTCACAAAAGCCACGCTAGCTTCTGTAGAGCCTGCCTCTATTTCCTTTTAAGGTCCTCAGGAGATTTTTACTTACAATATTGGATTTTGTGTCGGACCGCTTATTGTTCCCAAACAACTCATCAAGCAAGTACATCAAATACACAGACCAAAACTATACCATAATCATAATCTATATAACTTAACTAAAAGACAGAAGACACTGAAATGAGTTATTTGAAATTGAATACACCCAAAACACACAAAAAAGGAAAGCAGACAAATTGGGGGCTGCTTCCAATTCCTGCCTACATTTTAAAGTCATCACCACCACCATTGGAGTTAAAAATCTACAACCCCTGATTTTCATGAACAATTTTATGTTTGCTTATGCCCCTCAACCATCACAGCTATCCCACCACCCTTATAGTGTTTGAAATGCAGCTCATAGCTTTCTGTTACAGAAAGCAACTAAAGCAAATAAATTAATCAAAAGCAACTTTGATAACAAACTCCTTACAGTTCTCAACTTGAGAAAGACTTTTATCATCTATGAGTTGCTGTAGTCTGGAGGGAAAAAAAAAACAAAACCAAAAAACCAAACCAAACCAAAACCAACCAAACAAAACACCCAACCAACCAACTATTAAAGGCAATGAAATTTATTATTGGCTAATATGCACAGTGTAAATGTAAAAAAAAAAGCTTCTTAACTGTAGCTCCATACTTGAAATTTCATTTAACATGGTTTAGTATTTTTCAATGTAGTCCCAGAGTCAAGACAAGGCTCAAGACAGCCGTTGCACTCACATCTACAAGTCAATGATCTGCAGCTAATGCCCTAATGCAGATTCATTAAAAGAAATAATTTCACAACAGGTATGATCTGAAGGGGTTTAAAAAAAAATCAATACATAAATGAGTTCTTCCTAAAAAGAGTTAGACTTTACCTTCCTCATGTTACTGTGGAACTACATGAAACACATTCCTATATGTACAAATCCCATTAGCTCTGGAATACAATGACTTATTAAAAATGACTATCATCAATGTCTCATTAGAGAGATGAAATTTGTTTTTTCTTTGTTGCAAACTTATATTCCGAGTGCAAACTATAAATGCAGGTCTTCTGTTTTTAAAATAACAATGTGAATCTCTACCTTCATTAATAGAGGACAACAATTTGGATAAAAACTATGTTCATTTACCCTGCTACTCTTTGTGCCTTTTCTCACAGCTGACTTCATTCTGTAAAGGAGATAAAAAATATAAGAATCAGAAAGAATTGGAAGGAAACTGATTTAGTCCATTCTCTTGCCCAAAGACAAGATCTAAACTGTTCACAGTACCTGTCCTTAAATCTTCAGTGATAATGACATTACAATCTGTCCAGGCCATCTACTTCAGTATTATTGCTAATTAAATATTAGCAAATTGTGAAAATACTGGCTTTTTTTTTTTTTTCCTTTTAATGCTTAACATAAATCTTTCTTCCTGCAAACTGAGGTCTGATTTTTGTCTCAGAATAAACACTGGTGTTTGCCTTCCCATTTTCAGATATGCTTTACATGTTTCAACACAAGCCATCCTACCGTTACTTGTACAGCAAGAATTAATTTTATGTTATTTTGTTCATTCACATTTTTGTAAAGTTCATTTTTTTCAACTTGTTAGGCATATCATATTTTCCAGCATGTTTGTTCCTACTGTACCACATTTTGCATCACGTTTTTCTCTGCTGATTCTTGAGTTGTCCAAAACTTTAATGAAATACAGTCATCAAAACTGAAAAAAAAACCACTCCATTTTAGTCTTTTTCAGTTTCAAACACAGTGGACATACTACATCATATATCTTACTAAAGATATTTTTATTTAAACATCTAAACATTGTGGTTGATTATTTGCTTGTAGTATGACAGTTCTGACGGATATTCGGGATAGCTACTAATACACTCTCATCCTTCTTTGCAAATCTGTTATGTGCTATCCTACATTTTTTGTTCTATTATTCCAAGCTTCTTCACTTTGAAATATTTCTGTCTTTAGTATTATTAATATTTTTTCTGAGGATCTGCTGGTATCCTGAGATCTTTTTCCATTATGATCCTTTACTATGGGATTTTTTTACTAATGGGATTTTTATTCTCATCCTAAAAATCATGACTCCTATCATTTCATTACCACAATCATCAGTGTTACTTTTCATCTTCAAATTCTCCCAGAACTCTATACTGACAATTTCAATGTCAGGTGCATTTCACCTTGTTTTCCTCCTTAAGGTTTGAAATAACAAATGTGGTCAACACATTCCAAGACCTTGTTAATATTGTGCATCTTGCTATATGCTGTACTTCTACCAAAGTTCAGCCTAGTCTGAAATTACTTCATCTGCCTCATCACCTTTGCCTGATGTTTCATTCTGAGTGACCACAAAAGCACCTTTGTGATTTTTCTCTTTCATCACCATTATGGACTCTACAAATATTGCCACTCTGAGCAAGCTTGTGTGCCTCAATATGTGGAATAATATCTTACTCCTCTTCTTTGACTGTCATTCCTAATAAGGTTTCATATTCTATTTTCATATTTAAATCATGAGACTTAACAACTGTTATGCCAAACAGATTTTTATCCGCTTAATTTGTTTTTGTTCTCACTTCACAAACAGATATATTACTAACTGGGTTCCCCAACAATGCAGTATGACAGCATGGTTTTTAAAGCTGGTGAATGCATAGCACTAAAACAAACCACATTAAAAATAATAATATTAAGGATAATAGAACTTTTCTAAAAATAGAAAATATCTGGTGCAAATTTTAGATGCAAAATTTTTCAGCAGCTCAATAATGCTGAGAAGTTGCCCAGCTGTGCTAAAATCGCTATTACCCTATCGCCAGACGCTTGTCCCCATGTCAAAATGTATTTATATTATTGGGTTGCTATCGCCTTAGGAAAAAATATTTTTAAATGGTTTATTTACCTGTACTTCTAAATTATACCAGAAAAAATTAATGGACGTCTGGTACAATTATAAACATTTACTTACATTTTCATTAATTTTTTCCTTAAAGTCATTTACACCTGAACAAGAAAACCTTTTAAGCCCATTGTTCTTTCTTGAGGATACGTTTTATTGCTGTCTTAGTAAGACACGTAACTAATATAATTTAAAATGTGTATTTTCTAGAAAGTGCATCTTAATTTGAATATTGTTCTAATGTGTTGTATAATTTATTGTATTTATTTTTATGTCTTGTTCAATGAATCATTTGGGAACATTTTAGGAGATAAATAATATGATTTGGTAATAATACTACAGTACATCTGTTATGTCTGCTGCAATAGCTACTCAGAATCAGAATAGGGAAACTGAGAAAAATTAAATGGTTGCAGAACTATGAGCAAGAATTTTCTCTGAAAATCCACATTTCAAGCCACAAAATTCCCTAACAGGACACACATTAGGTAGTGAAATAGAAAATAAAACAATATGTTATTATTTATTAGGTTCTTTTGTTGATCAGATAGAGAGAAATCACACTGTCTATAGTTGCTACTAAGATGTACAATTTTCAAATAAGCTTTTTCCTGAGTAAAAGACATAACACATTGTTCTTCCATATTCTGAGAGCGGTTCAGCATTGCAGACATGCAGTATGCAAATTAAACTTTTTTACTCCAGCTGAGGCTGTACTTTGCCCACTGAGTGATTTATCTGTGGAAGAGAGCAAGCAGCATTTGCACCATTAACCTTCCTTCCCTCAGACTTGGTATGGGAAAGTCTTCCTCAACATTTTTGTATGATTACATAAGAGTCTATATATGAAAACCACCCTAAACAGAACACATCTGGGTATGTCCTGGCCATGGACCTTGTATCTGCAGTCTTACCCATTTAGGGCACAGCACAGGCTCTAAATGATGCTTTAAGACAACCATAAACTGTATTCACCCCTTATGTGAAACTTTCTATTATCAGAATGAAGCTGTTATAAATTGTATTAGCAGAAGCTGACAAAATTTAGAAGTGCACCTGAATCTTAAAACCGTTTATTTGGAAGAGTTTTGAAAAAACTTTCGAAAAAATCCTATAGTGGTCAGTAGTGATGCACTGCAGGTGCACTAGAATAATCTGCAGAAATAAGATTGGTCTGCTAACATGTATAGATTTGTTCTCCAAAAGCAAAAGAGTAACTTATTAAATGTATTTACTTGGATTTTTTTTCTTTAATATCTGTATGTGGGCCTTAAAGCCCATGGAAGTCAGATCCCCTTGTCAGTTCAAAAACCAGTAGGAAAAAAATACTCTCAGTTTTTAAGGAGAGATAAGGTTAAAAAGAAAAATACAAACAGCATAGCAAGATAAACATTAAACTGAGCTGTTCAGTTGTTCTACTCTTCCATTATTTCCGATTCAGTCCTTCTTCCCTTGGCTGTTTATTTAAAATGTAAGCCATTTAGAGTGAGGGGGTTGTTTTCTGACTCATTGTCAATAGAGACTGCTGACATTCTGTACTAATAAGCAACTATTATAAACAACAACATGTATATTCTCTTTCATACAAACACAACAGATTTTTTAACAATCAAGAGTAAGGCTTAGAAAACAGACTCTACACCTCAGAGTAGAAAACTGGAAATTAGCTGTGATTAAATAAATGAATGGGCCAGACCCCTGGAGTTAAAGCAGAGAAGTTGGCAGTACCAACAGTGGCAAGGAGTGTTGAAGAGACAGAAGGGAAGCTTCTGTCTCTTCTGTTAAAGCACTGGAAGGGGTTGAAAATGAGACAGGAGTGAACCGCTCTAGTGTGAATATAGCTCTCATTCAACAGACCTGAAGGTTTCTAACTAGAAATCTCACATTTTATAGCTTTCAGGTAGTAGAAATTGTTCAAGTCAAAATGCTGTTGGCAAGAAAATTCCAAGCTTTGCACTGATACTGTTCAACAGGTAACGGTGACTGGGTCTGAAAGAAGATATTCCCTTTCTCAATGGCCAGTTCACCAATATCACAGTGACACTACAACAGTTATTTTACAGACAGATCTACCTTTATTCTAATCAATTTCTTTTTTTTAAATGGAAAAATTTACTTTTCCAAGACTAACGAAAGTACTAGTAAATGCTCTTTTGGTTTCAAACTGGAAATAAACTATATATGTGTTTATCACCGAAGACACATAATAATCAGTAGATTATCAGATTCTCTTAATTGCATAAGAAAATTACTATATGTGCAATTCCATGTTCTGAATCTACTTAAGAGGGAAACATGATAGGGAGGTTTATTCATTTATCCAAATAGGTAGATGTAGAACAGAATAGACACTAAATGAGACGAATTAATTAATTGTTGTATTGATGGAATTTGTAAGAATACATTATAAAACACAATGCACATTTGCTAGTCTTAAAGATGGGGACTCAAATCACAATGCAGAAGAAGATAAATTAGATTTTAGTCCTGAGTGACAATATTCCTATGTGTTATAATACATTACAACAATTCTACATATCATAATGATTATTAAATTAGATTCTAAATGCCTTTGACTAAGTCTTGCTCCTCAGTGCATTTCTGTATAAATTTTGCATTAAGTCATTACTTTTATCACCTTTCTTGAATTGATATTACCTGCTTACTTCAAGATAAAACTCTAAATAATTTTTCTTCTTCTCACCTGTAAAACTTCCATACTTCCTGTATCACAACAAAACTATCGTGAAATAAAATTACTATTATTAAATTTTTCCAGTATACCTGGAACTACAGCCTAGAAAGCCTGATGTTCACTGCAGGCAAGTTGGTAAAAATGATATTGAAACATGGAGATGATGAACACATGGATAAATACTAGTAAAGAGGGAAGGATGAACTTGGCTTTCTAGAGTCAAATAATTTGTCACAAATCTCTTGGATCACTCTAGATTAGCTCTTAATTTTTGTTACATGTAATCTTCATGGATCCAACTCTTAATACACCGAATACTCTACATGTTCTCTTACACTAAATATATTTTCAAATGTCAGTTAACTCCTGGTACAAATGAATTTGGCAGAAGGTGACAAACATAATTAAAACGTGTAAAAATCACTTACATGCTCAAAACGAACAACTTTCTATACTAAATACTTTTTTAATGCTGTTGCTTTACTATTTCTTTAACCTACTTGCTCTACAGTTTATCTTCTTTTTTTTTTTTTCTTTGCTAAATCTGTCTGTTTCATATTTGGAAATCTGATGTCTAAGACTGTGGTTTCAAAATTCTTTTACTTCAGAAACAAAATTCTGAAACTTTTTTTTTTTCTTGTCGTCCTGGGTATTTCTAGATGTCTTTTGAATTATTCTTTCTCAAATGCAAGACTATAGTAAGTAATAAAAATAAAGACAGAAACTGGGTGAGAAGCAGAAATTATTGTGAGAACTAGGTAGGGCATTAGAAAAAAATGTGCTAGAATACATATATTCCCAGAGTAAAAAGGTGGAAATGATCATTTTGTGATAGCTTATATCCAAGTACTTCTATCACTCAAGCTGAGAGGAAAAATTATATTATATGTCGAAGTTCCAGCAAATACCTGCCACAACCTTAATGAAATATCTCTAAGTGATTTTTGTGCTATTTGTTTTTCATCCACTAATGCAACTCTATTGGTGTTTCTAACTGTGGAAACTACAGTATAGGGAGGACATATCACCAGTATGACCCTGATTGTACCCAGGACAACAGTAGTACAGAAAAATGATCACAGATTTCTCAAGAAAAAGACTTTTTACTACCTGTAAAGATGAGATAATAATCAATGTTGTGAAAAGAACATTTGAACAATCACAAGAGATACAGTATGACAGGATGAGTGACAACATCAAGGTGTCTGTCAAGAAAGTCAGAAGGAAAGTCTGAATTGGTATGGTTCAGCCACGGTGTTTTGGTATCAAATATTCATAATTGTACTGACAACAAAAAGTTGTATGGGAAAATCTCTTGTTTCCTAAAATGTCTTATTTCCTGCCTATTTCTAACAGCAACAACTTGTATCAGGGTGTTTTCACAACTTAGTATTTCAGGAATTAAAACTGGATGCTGACAAGGAAAGTCACAAAGGCCAGTTTAAATTGCTCAGTGCAGGGAGTGAAGTTATTTTTTGTTTTACTGAAGTACTCTAAGCAATTTTCTTAGCCTCTCACTAATGATTAACAAACAAAGGCTTTCCAAATTAACTTTATTATTCAATGTTCCTATTTTCCATTTGCTATACTTTCATGGTTGCAGTCTGCATCTCAGATAACCCACACCTTTTTAGAAGAATCGGGCCTGGAGAACACTGAGATATCATGCAGAGGATCAGAGAAAGAAGCATGGAAACCACTGGGGAGCAAGAACTGTGGAGGAGTTCTTTTGCAGCCAGTCCACACTTATAAAATTGCTCATTTGAGGAGGATTTTACTTGTTTATTTTAAAAAACTCAGTTTCACAGGTGAGAAAGAATTGTGACACTTTTAATTGCTATCAGTTACATTCCATATGCACTATTATTAGCCCTCACCATCCAGTTGCCAAAAGTTTATATAATGTATTTTTTACACAACTACCTACCCATTTCTAAATATATTCACAGCTTCAACTTTTGCTGCTGTCTTTACAAATGAAAAACAGTTCTGCAGATATCCTGCTGAGGTAACTAAGATCTTCCACAGAATCATTCATGCCATAAGGATTGATAGATTGCTATGTGCTGAATTAAACCATTCCTTTTGAGTTAGACAAAAGACTGTCTAACTCATGCCATTTAGAAAGTCAAATTTCTGAGACAGATATTCCTGCAGTGTCCTAATAGCTTTGCACAATCATTGAGTGACTCGAATACTTCCACTCTCTTTGTGAAGTTCAACCTTCTTTAAAATCTTACCGGAGTCTCCACTTTTTACAAAACAAGGAAGGAGCTTGTTTGAAAGTAAGTCCACGAGATTATTCACGAGTGGGAATGTGAACCCGCAGGAGGTGAACCTGCCTCTATAAAAACAGGGAAGCCAGAACTGCTCCTCTACCACCATCTAGTGGGGAAGGGCTCTGCTGCCCATGACACGGCCGAGCTCCATGAGAGATAGAGCAGGTTCCTGACGGAACTTCGACTGATGGATTGCACACTACTTGCTTTATCTAAATCTTCATGCCCAGAGATCAACTAACTTCCAGATAGGAGGATGGAATCTACATCAGAGTACGTTCAAAATAACAGCCTAAGATCTCTGGATACCTTACCTTTTTTTAACCTTGGACCAAAACATTCTGCATATGTTTTCGAATGTCATAAATGTCATGTTTGGAGGTGAAAAACTAGAAACTGTTCCCTAACTGTCATTTGGAGTAAAGATTCATTACAAATAATGGGTTCTTTGCAAATTAATGAGCCACAAAATCGGCATAATTATTTTAGGGAAACAAAACAACTGGGCACAATTTGCTCAACTCCTGATACAAGGACAAGAAGGCACTACTGGAAAGATCATGTCTATGGGGTAAGCATTCAAAGAACAGAGAAGGATTTCTAATGCTTCTTATCCTCTTTTGTAACATTAAAGCAGTAAATCTAATGCAATAGTAAGGGAAATAGTAAAAGAAAAAATTATTTCCAAGACAAATTTTACACCCAGTGGGTCTAATATTTAAAAGCTATAGTGGTATTTTCAATGACATTAGAGGGACATGGTAACTATTCTCAAAATTTTGGGGGGGCTGAGGTATCATAATGTATGTACTTCAAATAGATTTCAGCTATTAAAGAGTATCATTTTTATCTTCACAAATCAACATTGCATTTAGGGGCTTTTTTCTGACCTAGCCATGTATTGTCATACCTAAATACATTCATAGAATCACAGAATGGATCAGATTGAAAGGGTCCCCAGTGGGTCATCATCCCTGTTCAAGCAGGGCACAGGACACAGGATTGTCTCCAGGCTTGGATACCTCAGGTGAGGGAGACTCCACAACCTCTCTGGTCAACCTGTTCCTGTGCTTGGTCACTGCACGGTAAAGAAGTTCTTCCTCATGTTCCAGTGGAACTTCCTGGGCACCACCACAGGCAAAAACCCCAGAACAAACAAACAAACAAACAATAAAACCCAAAGAATTGTAGCCATCTTGCAAGGCTGTACTGTTTGAGTAAAATGCACATTTCTATCTAGAGATGGGTCAGGAGGTCAACAGAATCAAACTCCAGTTCAAAAGTTCCCAGTGCTCACAACACTTTCTCCTATGAAAAAAAAGGCTCTACATTTGATTGAAGACAAGCAAACAACAAAATTCACTAGGTGAGTATAATATCCTACTTTACACTTTAAGAACTCATTCAACTCTAAGCAAAAGCAGACATTACTCATTTCCAAGATTTTAAACAAAATTTTTTTTTTGCAAATATTTTTATTATATATTTATATTTATTATATTTTTATTTTTATTATATTTTGCATTTTGCAAATATTTTTATTTTGCAAAATGAGTTTTCCTTCTCCTTTCACTTTTGAAGACCATGTTTGCAGTTGTACACCATGTGTGCTTTCTAGATTAGATAGCCAGGCCTGATGTTGAAACATAAACTGAAAGTGCAAAACACTTTTCAGACAAGAAGTTATGCAGTTGCAATAAATTTAAATATTCTAATGTCTAGTATGTTAAAGGAAAATATGATATCAATATACATGATTCGTCTGACACCAGCACAAGTAACTCACCTTGCTTGGCCTTAAGCAGACAAGGAACTAAGAGCTGTAGATCAATTCATACTACTTGGGAGATTTCTAGAAAAATGTCTCCTGCACTTGTGCAACTTGCAGTTTTTCTGCCAGAAATCTTTCCACATGTTCCTTGCTACCAGTGCTGGCCTAATAATTAATAACTTGGATTAACTTTAATAAGCTGGAGTAAAATTACCAATTTCCTCCTGCATTTACTTTAAGCTATATTCCTTCCCTTCTTCCTAAAAAAAATGTAAATAGCTCTTGCCATACAGCTCAATATGGTTCAGGTCATTATCCTGTCAGAATCAGAGAATAAAAGAGAAAGGAACGAAAAAGCATGGTTCTGAGAAGGAATATTGAACTGGAAAATTTGTCAAAGATGGAAGATACTGAAAGGAAAACATTTAATTGGAGGCATTAACAACAGTGTAAACACCACAGGGATCCAGTATTGGGACCCTATGAAATAATGTGAAGAAGAGAAATAAAGTTTCTAGTATTTAATATGGCAATAGACTGAAGAGACTTAGAATTGAGAAGAAGGTGGTAGGGTTTTTTATATGCTTTTATTTCGTTTAACGAAAACTTTTTGAGGGATTGAATTGCCACTTGAAGTTAAGGAGAAGCAGGAACAGAGAAATAAGGAATAGTAAAAAAAAAAAGACAAAACCCAGAAATTTCAGCTAAATTACCCTTTGCATTACATTATTTTAAAAAGTAAGTACAAAATTAACAATTTTCTTTACTCTCAGCAACTTTTTGTATGTCAAAAACCAGTACCATTTTGACTTTTAAGTGCTTAAATCGGGAAAGGTTGGGACCTCAGCTCTCAGGGTCAGGACACCTCCATTTCTCCATTATTGCCAAAGAGAAGAGCTCCTGAGAGGTAACTGATAGGAAAGATGTGTGCTAATGTCTTTACCAGCAATTCTGTGGGTGAAGGAATGAGTGTTAAGGTCTTTGAAATCTGGGTTTTAATATATCTAGTGACTTCAAGCCGCAGGTTTGTTACAGAGGCCAGACAGCTTGACTCCTGAAAAAGGCAAGAGTCTGCACCAGCCTGAACTTCTGAACTTTGGGGTAAATGACAGGTTCAGGGGGAGATATCTGTTAGGCGGTATGGGATGGCTATACCTTCCTCAGCCGACGGTGAAAGGAAGAGGGCAACATGTGGCCAGGAGTTCAGGATAAAAGGAGGCTGCACCCTGCGAAACCTCGAGAGAAAAAACCCCGCGGGCGTGTGCCTCGGTGGACTCTCTCCCATCATGTGAATAAAGTTGCAGGACTCCTCTGTCTCCTGATGATCACGGGCTTTTCATAGTGTGATTTTCCGTACATGACTGAGCCCACCTGAGGAAAGTAGCTGATCCGGCTGAGTGAGGACGATGCCCCGTCTGCAGATGGCTCACAGGGGACGGGTAGGCGCCGTCTCTACAAAATTCTCCACTGAGAATTATAAAAACAAGCAAAGCAGCAAACAAACAAACAAAAAAAAGAAAATACCCCTCCCCACACATACGTTTACCCAATCAGTATTTAAACATTGTCACACGCTTCCGCAACACTACGAAGAAGACATGTTGGATGACTTTATCAGATGGCATTTAAGGCCATTTTTCTGTTGGGTGGCCGGTGCCCTCGCTTCACACGGCCTGTATGAAGTGCGTTCACTACCCTGACCTGCCCGGGTGCTCCAGCGCAGCAGACCCCGAGGCAGGATCCCACCCCGCCTCCGTCAGGGAGATCCTTCGGGATCGGCAAGAAAGGGGTTAAACGCGGAGCCTGGGCTCCTGGAACCCGGCGGACTGTTCCATGACCTCGAGAGGGGGGACCCACTTACAGATTGCTAATTATTCTCTATCAGATTATGTTAGGAGTCGAAAAGGAAAGCTATAATCAGTCGTTATAAAGCATGAGAAGCAGGTCTGTGAGTTAAAACAGGTGAACCTGAACTAAAATCCTGAGGGCGCCTCTGTCTTTTCTCCTGCGTGGGCAAGTTGCGCTCAGCCCAGTCTGAGGGAGGAGGCGAGGCGGCACCCCGGTAGCGTGTTTGGGGCTCGCAAGACGCTTTAGGAGTTTTAGCTACACTCTAATTTATTCTCCTTTCAGCATCTCTAGAGTTTCCTCTTCACCGGCTGCTTGTAACAGGCCTCGTTTGCCTAAGCCGGGACTGGGAGGAGAGGAGGAAGGGCGGGTAGGGGAGCGGTGACGGCAGGACGGTTCTGAGGTGACAAAGGCGCGGGAAGTGGCCAGGGCAGCCCGGGGTGCTGCTCGGTCAGGGGGTCAGTGGCTTTCTTTAGTTCTAACAACGATGGGATCCGTCGCGCCGAGCCCAGTGGAAGAGGTGTGACAAACAGGTTTGGGAGTCCTGAGCGCAGACGCGAGTAACTCGGCCGGATTTCACAGGCGGTTGTTGGAGAGCCAGGGCTGAGATCCGCCCCAGGCGGTTCGGGAACAGGCGGAAGGCGTCCTGAGACATCTGCTCACACCCGTGTTTTGGAGTGTCTTAGAGACATTGTCTGTGTTCTTTAGGATCGATTTAATACGTCAGTACAGAGAGAAAAAAAAAAAAAAGCAAAAAACCAAGCCACGCCTTTTTTTTTTTTTTTTCTATTAATGGTAAGAATTAGGAAAGTGAGAAACTCGTTTCTTAGCTCTGCGCCTCGACAGAAGGAAACTGAGAGTGCTTCAAGTCTTAAGAAGGAGCTGGTTTAAGAGCAGCTATTTGAGATGGAGAGCTTTCCCTTTCCATCATACTAAAAATATTTCTGTGGAATCATAAGCATGGGCAGTGCTTCCCAGGCAACTGTAAAATGCCAAGCCTACTGCCTTTGAGAAACTCAGGAGAAACTTAACAGCAGATCAAAACCACACAGTATTAACAAATTTAGAGCTTACAATGAGGGAATAGAAGGGATATTGTCTTTGAGAAGCCAAATTAATTTTTGTAACACATTTTCTTCTGTAGTATTTATAAGATTTCTTGTCTGTCTAATTATTTTTCAGTACCAGCTGAGGAGTATTATTTCAGTAATATTGTGGTAACATAGTATAGATGGAGAATCTACATATTTCAGAGAAATGTATCACAGATTGAACTACATTATAACCTAGGTCCCTCTGGGGCGCAACAGTGAAACAGTACCAGGAATTCTGTTTTAATCATTATTCCTGCACTTTTTGTTTTGTTTTGTTGTTTTTTTTTTTTTTTTGGGGGGGGGGGGGGGGGGGGGAGCTAAATAAGGATCTCAGTGCACTAGACTAGCAATCCAGAACCTTTCCTGAGCTCCACATTACCAAAATGAATGTTTAATTAAAAATTTGCAATATGTTTTTGCAATCAAAGGGAAGTGTATATGCTGGAGAAAACCTATTGGATTAATACTACTGTAAATTTTTGCTTGGCACATTCGTAGTGGAGAATTCTAAGAGTTTATCCTTCAAATTTCTGCAGTGGCCCCCCCCCCCCCCCCCCCCCCCCACCCCCGCTCCCATTCCTAGGAGCAATAATTAAATATTCTACAGCTACCTAAACATGTAGTTCTATTCCTATAGCCAGGTTATTACAACTCTATAACTTCCCTGAAATTACATGTGAAATTTTCTATTTCAGGCATTTTGACAGCAGTAAATAGCACTTTGAATGAAATTTTTGGGAACTGGACAGATTATATCTATTACATGTGAAGAACACCAGCCATAAAGAAGTCTCATATAGACACCTCTGAACTGCTTTTAGAAGAGGGTAAAGCTGGTAGAGGCCTGGTAAGAAAATCTTCATTTAAATATACACAATGTTATTGTTGGGAGGGAAGATTATCAAAGGAGTGAGCAGGAGCAAGAAGGTGTAACTGCTAAAGTTAATCAGTTTGGTAGATCTTGAATGTTCAGCTGTTACACAGTTTTATACTAACTTCATAACACCATGAAGGTCGCGGGAATGATTTGTAACATGATGTCCATGGTAATGAAACAAAGCCTCACAGCCAAGCTATCAGACGTGTATGTGACACTCCTTCCCCTGTAGGCCAGGTTATATTTTTAATCATCAACAGTAAAGGAATACTTTACTGTAAGGATTTTTCTCACTTTTCAAGTTCTAGATGGTATTTATAAGAAGATGTAAAAAATATGGGGATAATAAGGATATCATGACTGACTGTAAAATGAAACATACTTCCCATTCAAAATTCAGATATACTAGAAAAACTGCATTTAGCTTGATAAATCTAGTTTTTAAAACCAAAACAAACTCCCTAAATGTCTATCACTAATTTTTTAGATGATCAATTTTTCATGAAATTTAGTTCTTGAGGAAAGCTCAGATATGGGTAACATCTCTACTTGGCACGCCCCTAGGCTGGACAGTCAACTTCAGTATTTCTGAAGATTATGAGGCAACATCTGAGTTAAGCAATAGGCAAAGTTATTCACAGACAATCATAAACACAGCAGAACATTTACATTTTAAATGAAAAAAAAATTGCAATCACTAGTCTAAATGAAATTTGGTGTGAAAAAAAATAAAAAAGAAAAGATGACATTTTCAGGTCTGCACATATATAAAATTTTTGGGATAGTTTTTCATGAAAGTACTTTTTGTGCTATCCTATAATTTAAACAGAAATTTAACAAATTATTTAACAAATAATCTCTTTACCAGCAGATTATCCCTTACTTAACTGCACTTTTAATCCAAACATTATTCAATCACAAATTCCTTTTCTACAGCATTAAAATAGCATACCCACCAAAGTCAGTTTTTCATTCACTTTCTACTCATAGTGCATTCTGCTTTTGCCTCTCTGGGCATTTGGCTATTCTGTTGTAAGAAAAAAAAATAAACCCAGTAAGATAATTTTTTATAGAGACATCCTGTTTTTAAGCCAGTGAGTCTTTAAGTGAAGCAGATAGATTCACATCATAGATTGTTTTGCCAATGAAGAGAAATCAAAATAGGAAAATAAAGAAAGTAAGGGTTTTTATATGCTGTTTCTAACCTTTAGGAGCAAGTAAGAAGGAAACAATCCAAAACATTAGGGAAAACACAGCCTAATGGCAGAGAAAAGATAAACATTGCCAGAGGAAATGCGGGAGGGAAAAAGCACTTTAACCAGAGGAGGGTAGTCACTAGTGTAGCCTAGAATAAACAGAAGACTTCTCAAGTCTGGAAATGTGGGGAAACAGCAATGGAAGATATGAAAGTAATGAGTAAGTTCAGGAAAAAGTCTAGTGACTGAAAGTGTATGAAGTATTTTGTGGTGCGTATGCACTTATTTTCCTGACAGGGAAATGCATATTACGAATGCGGCCAGGTTATTGTAATTTATGGATCTGTTTAGAAGGCAATTGTCTTTAAAATTGGCAATGTATTCTTATATAATTTTGCTTGGTTAGTGCAGTGTCTCTGGTCAGAAAAAACAGATGGCATCAGATGTTTTGATGGACTCTAGAAGAGTGTGAAGGTTGTGTGTACATTCTTTTCCTCTGAAAATGTTTCACTGAAAGTCTCAGCTCCTTTTTGGTTGATAGTCATCTTGAATTTCTCTTGCTCTGCATTTCTTACAGCCGCATTCCCAGTGATTGTTCAGGCCTGTGTATGGGTTTCTCTGTCTTCTCTGCATCTGTTTCTATGGCATTTTACATCTTTTTTTCTCACACATGGCTATCCTCAAAAATCCAACAAAACATGTGCCAGCCACATGTGTCTTTGTTTTTGGTGGTGACATGCACCCATGTTCTTGTGGAAACTGGTTCTTTTTTTTCCGAAAGTTAAACTACTTCTTAGAGTGGTTTTGAGGAGCACTGCCTGTGACAATTAGCTGTAATATGTTTTATCTATCAGCAGTTTTATGGATAACACACCACGTTAATAAATTGAAGCCAGCATGGAAAACATACTAGCAATAGCACAGGTATACAGATCACAGCCTCCTCAGAAGAGTAGAAAAATTTGCAAACCTACAAAACGTAAAATAATAATTCAAAACTACAAATAAACAATGCTGTGCACACTAGTGGTCTTTCATCATCATCACAATTTTTAAATTATTTCCACTTACCTATAAGCTTTAAGGAACTGCTTATGCTTAGTGTGTTATTTCTCCAAATGTATACCTCTGAGGCAAAAATTTTCTATGGTGTGCTTCTTTTATAAGATGAATTATGTTTAAGAAACCTGAGGAAGTTGAGCATGTATTTTAAAATAGCAGGAGGATAAACACAGAAATGTAAACATCAAAAACTGGAATTTAAATACCTCATGATCCAGTAAAGAATATTTTTCATAAATTGATCATTTTCATGTGATTTTTAAGCTGCATCATCTAGCCAGAGACATATATTTGTATTTAATTTGAGCTTCTCCAGGTCAACAGCTCAGTTTTCTGGATCACTTACTGTTCCTGTCAGAAGTTTAAACAAAAATTTTAAAAAGGCTTTGTTCTTCAAAAGGCACAGTATTGCAAGTCTGTGAGAAATTAAATCAGTGACAAATTTATACTGCTTTCTGGTTCACTAATGGAGCATCCATACATCTTCTAAAGTCCTGAGAAAGTAGATGGACTGCTGTTTGTGCCTGTGGCCATGCTGAGGAGCAAATTTCTGGCACTGTCCAGCTACATTAAAAAAAGGAAGAAGAAAATAAAAGTTATAAGTGGAATGCTTAGCATTCAGAAAAAAACAGATGATGTTTTATTTATCCTTAAACCTTTTCTATTCTCATCTTAAAATAAATAAATTACACTTCGGAAGTAATTTTCATTACAAATTGATGTTGACAGCCTAACCCAAAGAAGTTCAAATGTCACTTGTGCTTATTTCATTTTATTGCACTATGTTTTCTCTTCCCGATCTCACTGTAACATCCTTTCATAAAGGCCACAGGATGTTTAAACCAAGAGGGATATCTGCTAGAGGTTAGAAGTCTGGTTTAGACACTGGTCGGACTTTTAAAGATGTCTTCATACGAACAAATATCTAAACTGAAAGCCAAATTTCAATCAACTTTCTTTTATTGGGTTTCTGGGTAAATATAAGGTCATTAATTGCTTGACTAAAGAAATAATTAGAAATGTGAATGTGCTTTATCCCTAGATGGGGAACCACAGTTTCTTCTTACCTTCCTTTTGGCAAATCATTTGAGAAGATTTCTTTAGGTGTGTCTATCAAATGCAACATAAATGAAACATGCATGGACATTGGAAATAATCTGTTTAAAAATTGTGTATTAAAGTGTTCAAACAGCCCTTGGCACAGACTCAAAGCATGCCAGCTTGCATTTTCCCAAACAATTCCTGTGCACAATTTAGGCATTAGTGTTAGTCATGAACCATTCCCAATGGGCAAAACATGCATGTGACTATCCTGTTTAGAAGAATAGAAGGGCGAATCCTGGAACATTATGTGGCTACCAGCTCTGCCAGAGAACAGTCCCAGGAATGTTTAACCTGGTATTTATATGTAGCCAGTTCATGCTTTGGCTGAGGATAGTTAGCACTTCTGAAGAATAGGAAAGTTCTCTCTTCCAAGCAAGCAGTTTTTAAAGGCCTGAGCCCAAGAAGTTTTTTAACATACATTATATAGATAAGCATATCTCTGTCTAAAATCCTCCTTTTCTGGCAAGTTCATTAAAAATGGAATGGCAAAGCATGTTGTGATAGTCTCAAGTTTTTTTTAATGCATACAAGTATGACTTTCAGCTGAATACAACAGCCCTTAAGGCCAATTTTTAACTGCTGTCTTTTGCCAGAAGATGAATGTCCACATTTATTTGCTGGCTTGTGAAGTTTTGTATTGATTTAGCTTTACTTCTTAAAAAGTGGAGAAAAAAAAAAAAAAAAAGAAAGAAAGCCTGTCCTTAAATTTTCTATAGTGGGCCTCAATAGCAGTCTTGTAGGAAATTCAACTGTATTTCTTGTGTGGCTAACAAGACAGTAAGTTGTCCTCCCAGTGCCTAGGCAAATCAGGACAATTGAGAGGACAGAGTTATATAATGCTTAAATTAAGAAAAAAAAAAAAATTGTGGGAAATCACAGCAGGTGTCAGGAGTTATACCTGCTTCCTTTCTGAAGCTCAGCAATGGTGAGATAAGAGCCTAAAGAACATCATTGGCTGGATTTCAGGTTACCTCTGATGGCAGGGTGTAACCTATCATTTATCTTCCCTAAAAAATCAACTGTTATTAAGTCTGTTTTTATAGTTGTGATGCAATAATTCTGGGACAGCCTATTTGTCCAGCAGTCTATCACTGGCTTTTTTTCAATTATATAATGTGTCTTATTATTATGTATGTTTTATAGTTTAAATTACATGTTTTAATTGTCTTTATTTTAACTTTATTCAGAATCCCTAGTGCTTTGCATAATCAAGAGCTTACTTTGTCATTCAAATGAAAGTACCAGAGTATTGTCTTCTGTCACTTTTTCTCCATAGAAACATTTACACATTTTTTAATATATATGCCTGCCATAGGATTCGTATTGTGTACTAACAGAAGCTCATTCTTAACATGGTAGAGATAATGCTAGTTGGTCACTTAAAATGAAAAAAGTACCATTTAATTTCATATTAAATTCTTGTTAGTCAATTAAGCTAAATAATTTGAAGAAGGAAAAAATATTACCTCCATCTGGCTTACGAGGCAAAATAAATAAAAATCAGTAGTCTCCATGAAGTTGTAAACTTAAAGCAAGTAACCATACAAAAATATTTGACTCCTCAGTCTACAGGCTTCCTTGGCTTTTTATTTAACCTGTACCACTGAAAGTTCAATATTTAGGTTGCTTACTTTTCAGAGTGAATATTCCCAGGTTAGTTAGTTACATGGTGCTATATTTGTTCCTGTGAACTAAATGCAATGCAAAGAACACAACTTTGTATTACTTATCATACAGCATACATGATTAAATGCTTCCTAATAATTGTGTGGTACAGCCTTAACACCAGATTCTAAATCATTTGAGTACTTAAATTTAGGATGATAACTAATGATTGTGTTACTGTACTCAGATAACAAGCTCCCACTTTTTATAGGAAAGTTCTTTTCAAATATACAGTCATAATTTAAAAAAATACTTTACTGACATGTCCTAATTATTTTTAAAATTTACCTAGAAATACATATAATGTAATATGGGTAGTATACATACCTGTAAATTACTAAGCGGTAAACAGAGTGCAGTGTTTGTGCCTCACATAGCAACTTAAAATGACAGGTACCTGAATGTAACACTGGCCCTTAGAGAGACAAAAATGGTAAAAACCAATGCATTTTTCATTAGTTCTACAGAAAAAAATCAAATTACAGCAATCATATGTAAGAAAACATTGGTGCCAGATGTATTTTTTACTCTAGTATTACGTGCTGTCCATAATTGATGAAGTTGAATAACAACATGTAGCATTCAGGGAAGTTAACATCAGAGTGAAGAAGGCAAAGAGGTCCCTTCTCTGCTTTCAGCAGTATACTCACAAATACTAAATGCAAATCTCTTTGCATTTAGAAAGTTTATCTCAGTACACAGCAGCAGCAGTTGTAAACAGCAAGAGACATACCTACAGCTTTCAATATGTTTTGTGAAAATTGCTTGAGTACTCTCTACATTAAGATCTTTAATTCCTGCCATTTGAGTTAAGATTTACTTTGAAGAGCAAGAAACGAGTCTGAGAATAACAGACTGTATAGATAGCTTAAATTTATGGGAACTCAGTTGTTTGTTTGGGCAAAAGATCCATTCACCCTTGACATCAAAGGGAGCAGGATTAGGTTCTAAAGCTTTACCCTGAAACTTGCAGTTCATTTT
The DNA here is from genome assembly GCA_024734555.1 of Trochalopteron elliotii. NCBI lineage: Eukaryota > Metazoa > Chordata > Aves > Passeriformes > Leiothrichidae > Trochalopteron > Trochalopteron elliotii. The sequence goes on along the minus strand of JANPWX010019540.1, from coordinate 242,343 downwards.
TTGGGCCACATAGGTATGGATTTGTCAGGGGAATTCAGAGAGCTCTGCCCTTCTCCACACTGCGGCCAGCTTTGTTCATGCAGTGTATTCTCCTTAGCGTGCTACAGCCATGGTTGCATGGCTGCATAGCTCCTCCCATACAGATTAGGGCTATCCCCACCCCATGACTAAGGCCTGGAACAGAAATAAGGTTTAAAGGCTTTTGCAGTAGTTATCAGGTAATCTGAAATACTTGATTTATCACTTTTCTGGTAATTTCAGGCATAATGACATGAGCCCTGTGCATACTAGTGTTCTTAGGAATATAGTCAGCCTCCATTCTGGAACAGATTGCCGTGAGTGAGCTTTTGAAGCAGAATACAAGGAACCACTTGTATGAATGCAGTCAAAGAATTCGATCTTTCATTTTAAAATGTGGAATAAAAATATTTAATTTCCCTTAAGGAAAATAAAATCCTGATTTGCCCATGTGTGTTACACACCACCTTCTGAAAGAACTAATCGCTTAAATTAGTTGTTCTCTTGTGCAGGTACAAGTATAGTACTATACAACATAGTACTCAAGTAAAACAGGCGTTTCTGCAAGTTCTTTTAGTTGAATGGTATTTTAAAAGTATTAAATGGTCTTGTGATATTCTCTCTGAAACCATAATCAAATAGGTGTTGTGCCTGATGATGTTTGTAAACTCTAAAATATATTTGGCATTTGAAAATTAAATTTTCCATATTCTGTATTTTATTTACATATTAATTCACCAACTCAGAAAAAAAATTATTTAAATAGATTACTAAAATCACAGAAAGACTCCATCAACATGAATTGGTAACAATCACTTAGAAGTAGATTGAAATAGTGTGCCTGAGTTTTGTAATTTTAGAAGTACATTTTCCTGAGAATTCATCAATGTATAAGTACACATATATATGGTACGTGAACTCCAGATAGGTAGTTCATTAAATTATATTTTATTTCCAAGAGAAGGTAAATAGTTTTCCCCTTGAGTTACAGAGTTGCAATGTATTAAATTAAGTGCAAAGACTTAAGGACACTTCATTTGCAACACCAGTTATTTTCCTTTATTTCAAATGGATAACTTGAAGTTATAAATGCCTAAACAATTATAGGATTGGGACCTTTTATATTAACTTGGAACAACGGTCTGTAGTACATTTTTTTCAGAACCCAGTTCACTGTCTCTGTTAATATGTACCATTAGAAAATAGTACTTCCACTACTGAGCTATCGTATTTTCCAGTGCCGTCTTCATTTCTGTACTTTTAAACAAAGACACATATAAACCAAACTTTGATTCATGCAAAATTACGAATTTTGTAGTAGCTTAAGCTTGAGAGGCATTTGAAATCCGTATTAAAGACAGAGCACTATTCAAAAAATCCTAAGCATTGGAGAGATTCAGGTGCACTGGTGTAAGATTTTATCCCTTTGTGCAAATAACATTTATCCAGCGCTGAAAGGGTGTGTTTATATGTCACAGGGTATTTACAGCTGTGTCCAGCTGATTCCTGAATTCGACAGACCAGCAGTGCTTCCTCTAGAAATGAAAGGATTTTTGTCCAAGTACTGAGCAGCAAAATGACATTAAGTGAGTACTAAAAGACACAGTTAATTCGTGGGATAGAAATGCTTCTTCAATATTATCCTATGCTATGATTATTCAGTTTTACCTGTACAGAGGAACACCAGAAAGTCTCTCAGATTAGGACATGCTCTTTCTCCAAACACTCCTTCACAACACACAATTAAAATATTTCCAGTAAATCTGATGGCGGTGGAGCCTCAGCCTCCAGCAAGGACATTTCACCTGAACATCAGTATTTTCCCCAGTGCTCGTCCAAAAAGCCGTTTTTGAAAGCCACTCCCGTTCTGTATGTCCATCTGGAAATACCTCGCCTCGGCAATGCTTTGAGTAGCGGGTGTTTCGGTTCCTGCGGCGCGGCCTCTCACATCCACAGAGAAAGGGCATGGGCGTTGACAGTAACTCCAGCGAGTGTCCCACCCGCAGGGGCTACCGCCTTTGAGGGGCCAGTTTAAGGCCCCTTTGCAGGTCTGCCTTCTGTGAGGCAGCATTTTGCAGTCCTCCTCCTCGTCCTCCCCACCATGCTTAGGCAGTACAAAAAAAACCCACCAAAACGTATATTCTTTTTCCAACGGTCCCTTCTTCACAAATCCTCAGCGCAGGCTTAAGCATAAACTTCGGTCTCGTTCCTCGCACCAAAAGGCAGGGGGGAGGGGGAAAACAAAAAAAAAAAAAAACCAAACAAAAAACCCAAACCAAACAAAACAAAAAAAAAACCCACCAAAAAAAAGAAAAAGAAAAAAAGAAAAAAGAAAAAAGAAAAAAAAAAGTCGTGCAGCAGCCGGAGGGGTGTGGAAGGGAGAGGAGCTGCGCAGGGGAGGCTCTGCCAGGAGAGGCGAGGCAAGGGAGCCCCGCCAGCTGCAGCGGCGGAAGCGGCGCTGGTGGAGCAAGGGAGCGATCGGGCGAGGAGGAGGCAGCGGAGGGAAGGGGGAGGTTGCTGGTGTTTGGCGCCGGTGGAGGGAGTCATTCCTGCCGCTGCACTTCCGGTCGGCATTTTGTTCTGAGAGGGAGCGAGAGAGACACACACAGGATCCTTCCCCCTCCTCCTCCTCCTCGCCCTTCTCTCCCCCTGCCCCCCCCGCTCGGTACCGACTCACCGTGCCCAGGCCGCCCCTCCCCGCCCTCCTGCGCTCGCACTCTGGGAGGGAGCGGCGGCGGCGGCGGCCCCTTGGCAGCGCTGCCCCTCGGCCACCCTCCTCTCTCCGGCTCGGAGCGCGGCTCGGAACCGGTTCGGCGCGGCGCGGCCCGGCCCGTGTTGATGTTGTGAAGCAGGCTCGGGGGGAAGGGATTTGCCTCGGCCGCACACCCCCCGGCTCTACATGTTCGCTGCACTGAGGAGGAGACGGAAGAGGAGCCAGCCCCCCTCCCGGCCCGGATTATTGTTGTTATATTATCTCCCCTCCTCCTCCTGCTCCGCGGCGGCGGCGGCGGCCCAGCGGCGGCGGCTCCTCTGAGGAGGGAGGGGGGCGGATTTCTCTCCCCCTCTCTCGGATTCTCGTTGGATTCAGACTGCGATTTGCTCAGGTAATTCCCCCTCCTTGTCTCCCCTTCCCCTCCCTGTCCTCTCCAGCAGCGGGCCGGGCCTCTCAGCCCAGCGGCCCAGCACTGCCGGCAGCGGAGGGGATTAGCTGTTATCCGGGGTAGAGGGGAGTAAGTGGCAACCGGAGGTGTTTATTTCGCAGCCCCCCTTCCTGCTCGGTCGGGTCTGGCGGAGGAGGTTGGTTCGTGCCGGGCTGCCGGGAGGCCCAGGCCCGGCGGAGGGCGCAGGCCCGCCGGCCAGCGCCTTTACTCCAGCTCGGGGATTAGAAAGGCGAAGCGGCTGCTCAGTGACAGGCCTCAACCCGAAAACAGCAGCAGAAGGAGGAAACAATACAATTAGTCGTAAATGTGCACTGATCCTTTGCCATATTTGCAACTTCACTTAGGGCAAGGAAGGAGGGTCCCAGCGCAGACAGCCCTCTGAAGTGGGCCAGGAGTAAGTGGAAGCATAGGGGAGGAGAGACAATGTAAATACTCAGGAACAAAAATGCCACTTCTCTTTGGTATTACCTTATTCTTCTAACCAAGTGTGTTCTAAACATTCAAAAGTTTAAATGCTTTTGGTTTTATAATCTGCAGACGTTTCATTTCTAAATAACATTATTGATTAGTATGTTAATGACTTAGTATATTTATAGCATAAAATAGTGTTTGAAGATGACTGACACAACACGGACACCTGCAAACCCAGGAAATACAGATAGGCAAGCATATTCTATCAGGTACTCCACACAATTTTGGTGTCTGTGTGTTGTATATGTTACAGAAATATATGTTAAAAGAAGAAATACCATTTTCTGCTTCTAACAAATGGAAAACAGGCGAGGGATCGTGTGTAAAGTGCTGCGTTTATGACATTTAAGGGACCAAGGTGAAGATGAGATTTTAACCAAAGTACTTGAGAATCAAATGTAAATTTATTTAAGTGAAATGTGAGGGATGCTTACAAAGTGTCATCTTTTCTTGTCAGGCTGTATCACTTTGAGATCCCGAGGTTGTTATTGGCTGTTTGTGTCCATGATGTTTGAATATGTAATTAAGTGTCATTTTTTCAGGTCAAATGTGTTTTGAAAATGACTGTTTATTAGTCTGAGGTCTTTATAAATAAATGGTAGCTGATTTATAATAAAGTAAATCTTGGACTTATAAGTGATAGAGTTGTAAGTGTTGCTAAAAACTCAGGCACATTTAGACAAACACCCTGTGAACTAATAAAAATACTTCTACAGAAATTACATAGTTGCAGGAAATTTTAAGATACAAAGTTTTCATCCTTGTAGTAATTTTGTTTGCGGCAAACCATTATTGATATTACATAATTTGTTAAATTTTCAGCAGGTTTTTTAGCTGTTCAGGTAGATTTGTTGTTATAATACATGGTCACTGTATCTAATAGAGTAACTTTTCTGGTGCATTGTGTTCAGAGTCTTGTAAATAAAACTCTGCTACCCTGCCTTCCCGTGCCCTGATACGTGTTTAAAAGGGTGAAGTTAATATAGCTGTCACGTAGAAGGCATGTTTTTAATGCTGTAAATCCGTGTAGTAGTCAGTAGCGTGTCCGTGATTTGTATTGGTCAGGGAGCAGTTTGAATTTTAAAAAGCCAGAAGATCCTGCTGAGCCCCAATCCCGGCCTCCCTTCCTCCCACTAATCTCCCATTCCTGTCTTTGTGCTGCCTGGTCCTGTTAGACACTGTTTGCAACAGGGCCTCAGGCCTACGTGTGTGGAGAGGAACCATTTACAGTTCGAAAAAGCAGCTTTTTGTTTTTAAACTTTGTGAAATGCAGAGGGAGCCACTAGTCGTCTCTAACTGTCCCCACCTCGGTGTGTAACAGCGGAATTGCTGTTTGCTTTTCCCGGTAGCGTGCATGGAGACCGAGTGTAACTCTGCTTCGCAGGAAAGAAAGGACTGTGCAGAAGTAGTTGTAGTTCTTGGGTAGTTTTCATCATCAGGAAGCGACATTACAGCCCTAGCGTTTCAGGCAGCTGCCGTTCTAAGAGGAATGTGTTTGTCGAGCTAATAGTAGTGAACTTTTCTGACTGATTTTTCATTTAAGGAGGTTTGCTTTAAATATTCTAGATATGAGCAGGAAATGAGCTACTGTAGTTACACAGTTCCTGTCAAGTTTATCTTGCCAGGGTTGTGTGGTTGTGTTTACAGCACCCTTTTTTTTTTTTTTTTTTTTTTTTTTTTTTTTTTTTTTTTTTTTTTTTAATCAGAACGGATGTGCTTTTCTGGAACAAAAAATGCGTGTATTTATAAAGGGAAATATAAGATGTTGTCTAATTTTATTTGTAATTAGTCTTTTGAATTTGTTCTTATGAGCCATACATAGTTAATCTTGAATTCGTTGCTTGATCACAGTTTATATAGTTTTACAGAAATATTTGAAGTTGAAATGTTTATAAGGTGACTTATTTTTCTTTTGGGTTGCATGTTTTAGCATATTTAAGAGTGTGTGTGTGAAGCAGGCCTATGGCACTTTCATACTACTTTCCCCTGATGTTAGGAGCTTCTGATGGTCCAGTGTTTATCACAACAACTAGCTGCTTAAGGACAATGTATTTGTTTTATTGATGTTACAGAAATACAAAATTAATTATTCTCAAGATCTTAGTTGTAACTATTATTTTATCAAAAAGAGGAAAATGCTTCTTTCTACTTTTTATTTTGTACTTTTGTCTGCTTTGTACATTTTGAATTTGGTTCCTCTGTACAGGTTGGTTTTTTTTCTCTCAACTTGAATATTTTGCATATAGTTATTCCAACAAAAATCTCTTCCTGAAGTCTTTTGCTGTTGATTCAAGCCGTTTTTTTAAAAATCAAGACATAGGAACAGGCATGCCAGTAAATTTTTTTCTTTTTTGCAATGTTTAAGTTTTGACTTGGAAGTAACAGACATGATCAGAGAAGCAAAATTATGTGCCTAAGTCCTTTTGAAGATCTTTATTCTACATAAGAGCACAGGTACCCCATGAAACCTTATGCTTGAGACTCCATGTACATAAATGTTCATACAACTTTTCTTGCAGAATCAAGGCCATAGATAGTAATTTCCATAGGACAGAAGCTTCTTGTTTGTTTGTGTTGTTGTGTGAGCATGATAATTAAGGTAATATAACTTTAATCCAAAGTGTTTCATGTATCTAGTCCTCTACAGTATAAATAAACTATATTTTGGAGGATGCTAGGAGAAGAATATGAATTGATTTGAACTAGATATATTATTCCTGTTTTTATATGTTCAGTGGCAACTGGACTTTCATGTGTATTATATTACCAAGTGTCAAACTGATTATATCGAATTTATATTAGTATTTCATTAAAATCACACAAGACATATGAAGTTTCTGGATAATTGCTGTAACTAGAGAGAAAAATATGTACTTATATCCTGAATATCTAGACCTAGGAAAGAACTCAAGTCTTGAAATTCACGACTTTATGATTTCTAGAAATTATATTAGAAGAGTGTGTAATATTCATGAATGTGTGGAATTTGGCTAAGAACTATGGGTGTGCTTAATCAGAAAAATATGAGTAGTGATAACTTTAGAATTTGTTGACTGATAGGTGTGAGGTGGGTCATCTGGCATTAGGGTGGCTATTTACAAAACACTAAGAATATATAACATTTGAAAGAATGGCCATGTCGTTATCATACAACTTACTTTTGATCTTGTTTTTCATTTGCCTTTATTAGAAGTAGTTCAGGTTAGCTTCTGGTTTGGGAACATCAGCAGTAATGAACACTCAGTTTCAGAGAGATACCTGGAAGGAAATGCTTGAAATTGGTTGTACCTGTATATTGTTGCTAAAAACTCTGTACAATAATGATTCCTTTTAATAATAAAAAACAAAGTGTTTAACAATTGCAAAGTCCTTAATATAATACATCTACATCTGTATTTTTATTTTATTTGTATTGCAAACATACTTCTTAGTAGCTGATCCTGACCCCCAAAGTAAGTGTGAAAGAAGTGCTTTACACTGACGTATATGATACCCCATGAGTAAGGAAATTGCGTTTGAGGAGATTGTGCAGGACCTGTGATTTGTGTTTCACTTCCTGTCCCTGATGTTAACCATGCCAAATCTCCCCAGCAAAGGGGAGGGAAGAAAGGATTTTTGGCCCAACTCTATGTAGAAACTAAAAGGGATGCCAGTCAGATTGAACATAGTTGTTGATACTGTTAAGTATCACTGTTAAGGATACTTAACAGTATCCTGCTCTACACAAATAACTTCAAAAGAATGTAAATATCCAAGACCAGTTTTCATGCTGAAGTCATAAAAAATTTTAGAAAAAGTCAAATTTTTGGCCTTTAGAATTTGTATCAGTTTTAAATGTAAGTAATCAGAGATCTCAGATTCTTTTTATATGAGTAGATAATTATATTTTTCATTTTATTGCTGTGGTTTGATTTGAAGCACTTTGGGTTTGGTAGCAGTGTGTGTGTGTAGACGTGCAATGCGTTTTAGACAGCCAATGTCAGAAAGCTGTAGGCTGCAAAATCAGGGAGTCAGTTATATAAGGAAAGAGCAGACTGGGGAGCTGGGCCTTTAACAGCACCACACTATTCAGCCCTGCCCTCACAGCCCCAGTTCAGTGCCTCATGCAGTGCATGGGAAATGCCAGCTGACCACTATAATCTTATAACCTAGTTTATAGTCTTATCATTCTGTGTGTAGTCTGCTGCCTTATTACCTGCTGTGTACATCCCAGTCCTTCAGGAAGGCTGAAGTGTTTTCATATTTTAATTTTTAGAGTTATCACAAAATAAGATGCTTTGCAGACAGTGGAGAGCTTTGGTTTTGCACATCTATAAAATGCTTTATCAATTTTATAGATGAAAGACTGAAGCAGAATCAAAATAGTGAATTTTAAAAGCTTATAAATCTTATCTGTTGTGACATGCTTTACTCTTCAGAATTTTGAAGTTACTGTACAGCACTTAGGAAGTTCATAACATTGTTTTTGCTGGCATTATTTGTGGTCATGTGTGTTCTACACTTTAACTTGTTAGGCTCATTGCTTCTCCTCCTGAAGCCCTAAGAAGCATAGAATGGGTTTTCACTGAAGGCCTTAAACATCTATTACATTTCAACTCTTTTGATCATGCCAGCATTGGAGAAAACCGGATTTCCTGTCCTGAGAACCTAGAAAAGAATCACTATATGTCTTTTAAAGTTTATTAGGGAGAAGAGAGAATAGACTGTAACTCAAATCCCTCAAGTAATTAAGTGTTGTGGCTACAATACTGAACACAGAGATACAAAGCATTACTCTTACTACCTAGGATTGCTAGTTACTGTTGGAAAGTATCTTAAGCGTTGGGTTGGTGTTTTTGGGCATAAAGCTCTGGCTCTTGACCTGATAATTGTTGTACTTGATGCAGAGTGCTTGAATGCCCACGTCTGCACCCAGTGGTCAGACCTCTGCGATGACAGTCAGTTGTCAGGCTCTTCTAAGACTTTAGTGCAGCAAGGCTGTTCTGAGGTGTAGTAAGTGCATTCCTAGCCAGAAAATTGCTTCGGGGATGTAGGAAGTAGAGGCCCAAATGTGTGATTGTATCAGGCACAGAAGTTCTTGAACTTTTTTCTTCCCCTATGGCTTTTTGTATCATGCTCAAAGCATGGCTCAGGGACTGTGAGTACATTATAGAACAGGCAGAATACATAGCATTTAGTCTTATTAAGTTCTTTACTTGTGAAGGTTTTCTGGGAGAGTATGTTTGTGGAGGGTTTTTGTTAATTTGTTTTGGTTTTTCTGGTCTTGTTTTTGATTTTTTTTAAGAAGAGTTGATTTTCATAAAAGTCAGTTTTCCGCAAAAGATGTCTTGAATGTGAGACTTCTCAGTGAATTGGTTTTGTTAACAGTGTTTTAGTCAAATTCCTTAGTAAGAAAGTGTTATGTTCCACAAAAGGCACATCCTTTTACTCTGTAAGTTTGTGTTTCATGACATATGTCATGTGCCGTATATGGGGCAGTGATCCTGTGAGTAACAAGAAATTGTATATGATTATTTAATCAATGACTATCACAGTGCACAAAGAACTAAAATACAGGCAAGAGTAACCAGAATGCTGAGATTTCTTGGTACTTCAATGCTTGTTTTTGAAGTATTAACCTTTTTTCTCTTTTTTTTTCTGCTTAAACTCACTGAATAACAAACATATATCTGTGATAATGCAATCTCTATCTCTTATGTTTGAACTTAGTCTTTCCTCTGTGCTGACCTCAGAAAGGATGAGGTTGCAAATACTCTGTCCCTGAATTTTTGTTTTCAAGTCTTACGACTTAGTAAGACTGTCCACACCTCTCTCATGTTTTTTTCCATTCATATGAGTTGCTTTCTCTTTTTCTTCAGATATGCTTTCTGGATATTGAGGATAGGAGGAAGAATTTAGAGGGCCTTTCACCAGATGCTATATATACAGCAGCTGACTTTAAAAATTGCTGTAGAAAAAATAATCTGGAACCTACTTTTTGTCGTCTAAAAACTGGAAAAGTTGTGATAAGATTCTAATGGGACTGTGGTGAGAACTTATTGGGAGTTATTTGTGAAGCTCTAAAATCTTTGATTTTTTTTTAAAACTTTGATGTTTTGGTTTTTTTCTGAAGGGAAAATTTAAAATCTGCTTGGTGATATGTTTGTAAAATTTCTAGTTAAAACTAATGTCATGTAATTGCTTTGTACTGTGTGGATGCTGTATTTCCTTTTTTCCCCCTTCTTTTGAAATAATGGAAAATGGACTTTTTTTCTGCTAGCACGCGCAGTAATGGTTGGCTCTTCCTGGCAGTTTCCTTTAAAAACTCAGGTTGAGGCATTAACCTGTGGAGTAGCACAACTTTATTTATCCTGTTGAAATTTGGCAGTTACAAATTTACAGGATTACAGTTACAAAGTTACATTATTTGAAACATTGCTTAACAAAGTTACTAGCTGACTTTAAGAGTGCATGTTTCTCCTTGCATGTAGGTGGGACTGGTTCTCCTCTCAGTTTCCTCATTACTGATTTAAAGGCAATGATTTTACTTCTGACTTTGTTAAATTTCAGTCATTTGGTCCAAAATCTTCCATGTTGAGTGAATGCCCTTTATTTACTTATTCTCTAAATAATGTTTGAACATAGTTCACTGGCTTCTAAGGGTTGTAGAGGAAAAAATGTTTAAAAATTATTCCTGGTCTTTTTTTCAAGCAATTGGAGCACCACTGTCCTTTGAGAAAAGGAGTTTAGAATTTCAGTGTGAGATGACTTTTTACATTAAGGATGTGCATTTTATTGCCATTTGAAAAGCTTTCAAAAATTGGGAAAATTATTAGTGTCTAAAAAATTATCTGGCTTCCCTGGTTGTAGGCGCTATTGTTGAAAATTTTATAGGCACAACAGAGCTTTCCTAAAAAGTTCTAAACAGTGAAATAGACGTACAAACTCTTAGTTTTATGGTGTCCATTCTCTGCTTATCCACAATACAGATTAATTTGAGTGTGTAAAAGACAAGAAGTGAAATTGCGGATGGATGGAAAGGTGAGCATATGGAGAAGGAAAGTAGTGGACTAGAACTGGACTTACACAGGTGGGGAGGGACTGGAGTTTGAAAGGTAGGAACTCGGAGAAGGCAGGAGCTTTGAAGTTCTTAAGGAGCAGGGCCACTCCTTAAGATGGTCAGCAGATTTCCTGTGAAGAATCCCTGAGAGAACAGGGATTGTTCAGCCTGGAGAAAAGAAGGCTCTGGGGAGAGACTTCATAGCACCTTTCAGTACCTAAGTGTGGCATTTCATGAAAGCTGGAGAGGGATCTTTTACAAGGGCATGTAGTGCTAGGACAGCAGGGAATGGCTTTAAGATGAGAAGAGGGAAGGTTTAGATTAGGTCTTAGGAAGGAATTTCTTACTGTGAGACTGGTGAGACACTTAATAAGTTGGCCAGAGAAATTGCAGCTGTGCCATCCCTAGAAGTGTTCAAGGCCAGGTTGGATAGGGTTAGTGGAAAGTGTATTTGCCCCTGGCAGGGAGGATGACCTTTAAGGCTCCTTCCAACCCAGATTCATTCTATTGTTCTGTGAAATAATGACTGAACTGTAGTGACTGGATAAAGGAGCTGGTGGGGCAGATACAAATGCCCTTAAGAAAGATAAAGCAAGAACTGTGAAACAGCCTTATCAAGAAGCCAAGGCAAAAAGATACTGTGGATTTGCTTGTACAGTCAAGGAAAGCAGTTCAGGGATGAGAACGGATGGGAAATGTGTTCTGAGAGAGGCCAGAGAGGGGAAGGAGAAGAAATTGCCTGAGAAGCCAGAAGTACAAAACAAGGATTGGCAGGGCAAAGAAGCATTATTTCACACAGAGGAATTCATTGTTTGAGTTGTCCTTTTTTTTTCTCCCCCTAAAAATTTTTTCCCTAATTTTTTTTTTTCCTGAGAAACTTACTTAGAAAAAAAAAAAACCTCAGAAATTTGGATGAGTTCTTGTAAGAGCAAATGATGGGAGATTCTGTAGTTCAGATTATCTGTGTAGCTACATGTGCCACCTTTGTGAGTGCACTGTGGTACTCTTCAGTCTGTCATCCCTTTTTGTTGACAACAGCATGTATATTTCACTGATTGTGTAAACTAAGTTGAATTGGGTTTTAGTTTTTTTTTTTTTTTTTTTTAATAGAACAGATTATATTAATGTCTCCAAGTATTTACCTTAGATATTGTTGATTCTGCCTTGGGGAAAGGGATAAACTCTTGAGATTGCTTTCAGTCCTGTCTTTTATTATTAAACATTTTGATTTCTCTTTGGTGTTCACCATGTAGCCTTTTGCCTGAATTATTTCATGCCATGAAGCCCTGCTCCAGAGACAGAAGTCTTAATTTTCTCATAGGCTTTTCTGTGGTCTGTACTGGAATATTGTAATTCCACAGTTGAACTCCACAAACGCTTTCTTAAAAATGTTTCTGAGGGTGGTATGTAATCACATAAGTTGAGTACTGAGATGAAGAACTTATTCTTTATTTTGGAAGTCTAACTGGAAGAAGTGTATAACCTTAAATTTAAATTAACTGGTTTGGGGGTTTTTTTTGCATCATGATTTGTATGGTAATAGTAGAAAAGATTTTGTTAATTTTGGTTACAAATATGACTAATCAGTGCTTGTTCAAATTAGGCTTTGGAGCTTGCATGATAAAAGGAACACAGAAATATTTACTACCATTGGTAATAAAAATAGAATGAGATTCCAAAGAGTGGTGTTTTTCTGTTTCCTGCTGTCTGGTTTGAAGTGTGTTCCCCTTTGTATTTTCTTTGTTTTTACTTGAAGTGTCATGGGTACAACAGACCTTGCAGCCTTACGAGTAGCCTCTGATTCATTTCCAGAGCAGATCCCTCCTGTAAGAAGGAGGAAGATTGGGCCTGGGGTGGCAGAGAAGTGTTACACAATTATATGATCCATGGACTGTGTCAGAATTCTTGAAGACAAGAAACATTTATTAACTTTTGATTGACTTTGCAAAGACTTTCAGCCTGGGGGTGTGGGATTTCCTGTAGAAGTTTAGAAACTTTTGAGTTGATACTCAGAAAAAGTAATGTTTTAGTATTAAGTACTCAGTGTTGAGTGCTCTGCTTAAGAGGATGTTTTTAAAGTCATGCCTTTAACAATTTTAATTACAAGAGTTTTAACATACAGGTGTGCATTTAGCATGATACATTTCTAAGCATTGTCTTGTAAAATAGCTGTTAGAGTGCAATAAGTAAAATTTTCCATCTTGATTTCTGCATCATAGAAAGGAATTGGAGTGAGATCAGAAATAGACTTTGTCATGATATTGTTGTTGAAAAGGTCAGCCCTTGAATGTCAGTCAAAAGTTTGAGATGTGTCAGATGCAAAATGGAACTCAGCTCCTGCCGTGCTAAGTAAGGGATCCATATTGGTTAGTCAGTAGAAAACACTGGAGAGATTTTTACATCCCGGAGTTTAGTTTGAATCACTTTATTTGAAAATCATATTCTCTCCTTCAGGTTTTTCCCTTTTCTAATTAATTTTCTTTGCACTATGATGTAGTGCTCCTTCAGCAGGAGGATAAGAGAATGGTCACCTCCCCATAAAGTATAGAGCAGTCAAAACCACTAAGAGATAGTAACAAATGCATGTTTGGATGTTCTGCTACACGACAGAGGAAGATTTCAGAATCTGTCTAATACCTCAAGTAAGTGTACAATCTCTGTCCTCCTGAGATTTTAAATGAAGTGTTGGAGGCAGTGGCTAGTATGCAGTGCCAGGTAATCAATTTTCTATGTTAGGCATGTCCAAAGCATGTGTATGACTCGACTTTCCTACTCTGAAGGTTTCCCAGACTTACATGTAAAACAGGTGCTGCTTAGTTCTGACATAGACTGAAGCAAGGTGGTAGGTGAACTTTTCTGGTGATAAGTTAGGTGACTAATGGCTTAGAGAGTTGTAGGAACACACTGTGCACTCTACAGTCACTATTATAAAAGATTATTTAGGGTTATGACTCTGCATATTTACTTACTGGAGTAATTCCCTCTGGCATTCTATCTTGCATGATGTAAAATTTGGTCATGTTATTTACAAAAATAGATAATTTATTTTTACCATGGAAAATATAATTAAAATATTTGAGGAGTTGAAATAAAAATGGAATGGTTTAAAGACTGTTTTGTCTGTAATTCACTAAATATCATTACACGAACAAACCATCATACTACTGGAAAGTAAACATTCTTAGTTTTCACATCATACTCTAATTTTACCCTGCAACCTGGAGAAAGAATGAGAACCATTTATTTAATTTAATGGCATATTAAGTGCTTGCATTGAACTAGTAAACTTCAGAGTAGGAATTCTCTCTTTTTTTTTGTGAATGTTTGTGTTTATTCCTAACAAATGTTTTTTCTAGACACAAAGTAGACATATGATGTCATAGTATTAAGCAAATTCATAATCATGTCTTGATAAACATTGAGTCAGTGAAGTCTTATAAAAAGCTGTAGGTGGACTTCTGAGAATTCAGCACAGGTCCTGATAATCTGAAGTTATTTTACGCTCAGTTACAGTCAATGTTCAATTATATATATGTAGCATGTGGCTATTGGACATAACTTGGGTTAATTTAGACCTGTTTAATTGCTGGCTAAGGAAGGTTGGATTAATTTGCATTTTTCATGGGCATTATGTACAATTATCAAAAGTCAGCTGATGCACAGTAAGCTAGAGAGTGTAATCTGCTTGGACTATTCAGTCTTCCCAAGTGTGACACTCCATGTAACCCTATGTAAAATTTGGGAGAGAACAGTATTTGTCTGAAACAAAAACATTTAAGGTCTACTACCTTCACCTAGTTATTAATACAAGTGTAAATTGGAACAAGTGTTCTGGGAAGTACAAATCAAATCCTCATTGTAAAATATACAAGTTTTGAAATTGTGATAGAAGATATCATAAAGCTTATTATAGATATGGCACATAATTATTTTAAACAATGACAGAAACATCAGGTTTATGATGATCCCTACATGCTTATGCCATTTTGTAATGAATCAAACTAAAATTAGGAAATCGACATGCTTTAGTTTTAAAGATGACCCTATAGAAACAGCATCAGTTACCAAAGACATTAAGCTTGCTGTACAGAACTTAGAAGTTTTATTTGCAAAATGACAGTTACATTGATAGGAAGAATTCAGTTTAGTTTCCTGTGCATGATTATGATTTATAAATATTCTGTAAATCAAGTTACATGCATGTTCATTAATAATGCTTTAAAATTATAGCTTTGGAAATGATTTACTTTCAGTGGATTTACACAGTTATGATTACTTAAAATTGATATCAAGGTATTTGCTTCCTTAAATAAGAGATAACAAGGACCTTAATGTTGGGGTATTCACATATAATAAAATATTTATTTAATGAACTCAATTATTATAGTAGTAAATAGTGAGTGCACACAAGACAGAATAGCTCTTTATTTCTTTAGATAATACATGATAATTTTTTGGCTAGATTGGTCCATTAAGGCTAACAATAACTTTGTGATCCAGTTGTAGCTACTTAGTATTGTTCTGTGGTTAATTTGGTTTTTTCATAACCATTGTTGAGTGTTTCATAAATCTCTTTAAGTTAAAGATGTTTGTATTTTGGGGGAATGAGTTGGGAATGGGATGTGGTCTGGAGTGCTAATTGCTGGAATGTAGTGGTGGGCTCCCAGTTGTGATTGCTTTGCAGCAACTATCTGAACTCTTAACATAGTTTAATAAATTCATCACTCATTTAGCTTGCTAATACACTTATCAGTGGTGTGTTAATTAGCATCAGATAACTTGAAAGATTTTTTTTTAAAATATAAACACCTGTATTATGCATATGTATTATGTTTATGTATTTGTTTGGGTAATAAGTCAGATTCTTGTCCACTGAAAAAGCAGACAGTTGTCTTTGAGAATTCACCATAAAATCTCCTAGAAATAAGAAGTACCTGCTTGACAGTTAGTGTCTTAGAAAATGTGGAAGAGGATGTTTGTTGTGAGTAAACAGTAGGAATAATTAGCAGTGGGGGGAGCTCAAGTTCCTTGTAATATGAATCTGGAAGACACAAATGTAAGTGAATACTGGATTATGTGAGATAGGAGTTCAGTACTATACAGAATACTACTGTCGGTATAAATCTGTGTCTCAGACACTAATATTATCGTGAGTGCCAAAGCATGCAGACAATAATGTCAAACATTTGGCCTGGGAAGGCCACTTGTACGTTCTTCAGGCTCTAATTTATGGTCTCCCATGGCAACTGTTAAAGACAAAAAGGGATTGTGAATTGAGATGTGTCTCACAGTCATATCCTGGGAGTTTAATGTGAAGGGTTTATTTTTTTCTGGATGTAAACAGTTTGTTCACACAGGAAGAGATCTTTACCTTTCTGCTGAGCTGCCCTACTCTCAGTTGTATGTTTAATCACAGAGAATGGTAAATTAGCAATTATTCTGTTGGGAAACAGGTCAAAGACTCAGTAGTTTTATGGCCTGGACAAGTGGCTACTAATGGTTAGTGTGCCTGCCTGTATAGGCACCTTGGCATCCAAAATAAGAATGAAAGACTATTAGCTACTCCTTATTCCTACTTCAGTGTGTGTATAAGTCAGTCTTGATGCAAATCTAAGGTATTTGAGGCCTGATCCATTTGGGATGCTTCTGCTTTCTCTTCAGATGACATGTGAGTGAAGTTAGAAGAGTATCATCCTTAATTTTTTATGCTTCTGAATTGTTAGAATATTCCCAAAAATATGTGTGGCTTCTAGGTCTCCCTTGTACTAAAATAACTTTCAGTTTGGAAAAAAGCAAATGGATTCTAGCAAAACTGCAGAGAATTTAGTAAAAACTCCAAAATGACCTTGTGACTTGAGAAATAATGTTTCATAGCAGAAGGATTGAGCTATTGTTCTAAAATGTGTGTATTATCAACTGCATCTCAGGAAAGACTGCAAAGATCAGCTTTAGTCTTCCCTCAAAGGTACTGCCCTGCAAATATATATTTCTAGCAGTGCTGTGGTTTACATCTTTGTACATACTTATTTTCATTCGTCAGTGATTTATGATTGGCAAAGAGCTATAACTATACTTGTCTTATAAGAAAGTGAACTGAAAAGCATAGCACACTTATTTTAGGATATTTTAAAATGTTTCATTTTAAAATAAACAAGAAGATACAATGATAGTAATTCAATTTTATGAGGGTTTAATATTTTTTTTCAAGATAGGTAAAATTTAGCTCAGCTGGTTAGAGCATGCTGGTAATAACATCAGGGTTGGGGATTTGATCCCCATGTGGTTCATCATTTATGAGCTTAATGATGACCCTTGCAGGTCTTCCAGCTTAAAATATTCTGTGATCCTTTGTGACACTTCAAATATAACTTAGTTGTATTTTAAAATCCACTCCCTTCCTAGAAAAAGGGAAAATATAATTGCAAATTATTATGGTTCAACAGGTTATGAAAATAAAGTACTCAGCATTCAGTTGTGTAAATTGTATTAAAAAATTAAGCATGACTCACTAATCTAGTCTTCACTTTATTCATTAATTTGGTTATCTGCGTGTTCAATTATGGTTATCCATGTATGGTAGCGTGTGGGCCATGGTTCACCTTTACCTTAGCAACTGCTAGGACAATAGTGCTGTCTTAAATTCTAGTCAAAAGTTTTGTATTAAAGCCTCAGTGAAACTGAGAGCTTTAATTAGGCTTCTCTTCCACAGTAGTGAGGTTCAAACCTTTAAGAAGAGATGGTTGTTTAGAATGAAATACCTGGAGAATAAAGTGCATAAAAGATAGAGAAGAACATCTGGATTGTTAGGGATGGAAGGATTCAGTGTGCATTTTTGTGGTGTGACCCTGTGAGGACTAACTGAAGGTTCATGAAGGAGTTCTTGGGCATTCCCCATATGCCCATAACAGTCAACTGTGCAGCCCAGAACTTGGAACTTAGTGTCCCTGGCCTAAGACGTACTTATTTTATGTTAGCTCATCAGTTTAGAATTTAGAGATTTAGATATAGGGTGCACATGGATTTTTATTTAATCAATTTAATCAAATGATGCCTGCAGCTCATTCACAAGTTCACAAATGGGAAAATGCAAATTTTTCAGTTTTGATCATTAGTTGATTACTAGCTTTCTCATATTGGAAGGTGTGACTTATTTATATAAATAGGGAAAAAATGGTTGCTGTACATGAATGAGTAGAGAAGCAGTAGAAGTACATTTATCCTCTCTCAGGTTTCACCAGACATTTCTTTGAACAAGTACTGCTAACAGCACTATATTCTTTCACATATTAGTGGGTTTTTTGACATGTTTTTTATTTGTCAACTTCATTGACTCCTCGCTTTTGTAAGTAAGAACTTGTAATATGACATAATTAGAATATACTTTCTGGAAAGGCCATGTAAATACTTTAGTAATTGAAGTTGAAAACAGGCTTAGCTAAACCTAAACCAAGCTGCTCTTACAGTGAGACTTTGATTTTTGCATTTCTCTGATGCCAGTTTAAATATCTACTTTTCAGAAAAGTGTAGTCATTTTTCTTTAGTAAGGGCTTGCTCATCCCTCTCTTTTCCCACCCTCCCCCACACTTTTGCAATTGGCTATTTAATTACTAACTCTCATAGGCCAGTGAAGAAGCCACATTATTAAAGAATGCTCAGGGAAATAAAAATCTTTCTTGTTCTGTTTCTTTGGAGCATTGACAGAAGATACTGGTGAAGTGAAGTATGAACAAGGCTGGAGTTTTGCAAGTATGTGACATGAACTAGATGGTCCCTTTCTTACCTTGCAAAATATAAAGAGATGTATTTTTAATATCAGTGAGTTGGGTAGGTTTGTGGGAGAAAACTTGATTTCTGAGAGAGCATTTGTTGTTGATTTGCAATGATTTTCATTGTTTGTTTTGTGGTCTTGCAGTGCTTGATTAAAAGTATTTATAAACAATTTGGGAATACTGACTTTAAAAATATGTTGCTAAACTAGATCCTGAGAAATGTTTAGGCTGATTGGAAGATATTAACAACTTACACATTTCAATATAATAAAAACAGATAATTCTGCCTGGATCTTCTATTTTCTTGGCTTTTGGGATAAAATGGATTAACGTGTATTAAGGTGTTGTCTTGTTTCCTTACTTACATTAAGTTTTAGCAGTCATATGATCTAGTGAAGACTTTCTCTCTGTATGGAATATACAGTTTTTGGTGAGACTCTGCTCCAAAGCAAAAGAGAAACAATGTATGACATCTCTGGTTTTTGGAAATCTTGGTCCTTAATCTGACCTTTCAAAACAACATAGTGATATTTGTGGGGAAAATTCAAATTGAAGTGTACTAGACCTGAAATTGTAGAATGTAATTAAAGTGTTTCATTTTAGAAATACTGTAATGTTATAAAGCTGAAACAACTAAGTTCTGTTATTTTAAATTAAAGTTGATTTAAATGGAAATATTTTCTAAGACATGCCCACTTTGACATATGACAGAGTTCAGTGAAGCATTCTAATAAAAAAAAAAATCTCATTGAATTAAATGGGTAGGTGTTTGGGAAGAGAATAAATATTTTCTCTCTAGGCACTAAAGGTGAAAGAAGTGGAATTTTCACCAGTGTCTCCCTCCTGTACTATATTTGTAGGGGTCTCATATGCTCTAATGTAATCTGAATAATGTCCTAGAACTTCTGGCCATTTAATTATTTCTGTTTCTGTACATGTGTAAGTTAGTAGCTGTAAGATATCTTCCAATCTTGGATGCTTCTTGCTTTTCCAGTTATTTTCCAGATCCTATTATGGTCCACTTCAGAAGGCCTTAGACAGCTTTGATCTCATGGATTATTTAAAATTTTTGCTAAATATGCATGTTTATTAAGATATTTCAGGAGATGCCAAGGACTTCAGGAGATGGTTCAGTTGCCTTGCACGAGTATGATTTTTTTTTTACCAGATGTGTTTTTGGAAAGTACAAGACACAGAGAGTTGTCTGTGGTTCAGTTTATCTCTCATCCATAACCCTGCCCGCTACATTTTTTTTGGTCAGGTTCGTATGACAAGACAGTTGTAATATGTCTGTTGTTTTCAGCTCCCCAGTTTTGAGTGTGCTACATTTAAGTTTCCCTAAGCTAAAAAAAATTACTCTGAGTGCAATAATTATATTAAGACCAGTTAGGTAAACTATGGTAATCAATGAAGTATAGCTGAGTTTTCTAATTTCCTGTACTATAAAATTGGTGGTTTAATTATACGAATTTGATAGTATAGTACTAGGGAAGCATAAAGACTGTAAATCCAAGCTTTTATGGATGATGCAGAATTAAATCTCTGTTTTCAGAGCAGGAAAGTTCATTAGGAGTGACCATGCTTAGTCAGTGCACAACCTCTCCTAAATTATAGAATAGGTACTTTGTTTATCTGAACAGCGATACTTTTTCCATAATAGGTAGTGCAGAAGCTTTGGAAGTACTGACACTAAATGAGTCTATTAAACTAGTTTATTCAGAGCTGTTGAGTTGTTGTGAGAAATAGTTAATATATACAGCTATGATCATCTGACTCTCCAAACCTGGAAAAGTAAGGGAAAATATGTTGTTTCAAAATTGGTGAATGAAACCTCTTTATCAAGTTTTATTTATGTTTTGTGGTAAGAGCCTCGTCAACACTGCAATTTAATTTGAATCTGTGAAAAGGACGGTTTTAAAAAAAGATTGAATATTTGTGGTAATACTGTTGCATTCAGTCATTGCATATTGACTTAAGAGCCCTTTCTGGATTATATATCTTTTCCTTCCCATGTTCTGTGTTTGAGGTGGGAAATACATTTGCATTAATTTTGCAATACAGTTTTGCATTAGTTTTAAATCATGTTACCAAATAGATTGTCATATGCAGTAGTTTATCTGTGAAAATGAAATCTGAAATCCTCTAAAAATTTTGTAGTTTTGCAGTAGTTGTTTTAGACCTCCTTTTGATATTTCTTGTCCAGACACCCTTGTAACAACAGCTTCAATTTACTGAAACTGTAAAAGTTTCTAATTTAGGTACTGTTACTGGGAAGTGTTACTGGCTAGAAAATTTTATGATTGGCTTGATATCATTAACCTTGCTTGTATTACCTGTCTGAGTGCGTGTCTGTATATAATACAAAGAGAACTAACAAATGTACAGTTTGAAAACTGGTTTGAGTACCAGGCGGAAAAAAACCCAGGCAGTCAAACTGTGACTCTTAACAAAAATGTATTGATTTCTAAAAAACAGCCTTTCAGAATATTTGATTATTTCACTATGATGATGTCAGTTGCCTTTCAGTCTGTTTTCTGAAACAATGGAGAACATGCATTACTGTGTTGGAAATCACTTTATTGTTTTTCATAAGAATTTGTCTCTCCAACTGAATGTGTTAAACCAGCGAGAGACATACTACAAGATCATATGTTAATATTAATGGTAATCACTCTTCTCTGTACTTGAAGTTATCTCTAAGTATAATTTCTCAGCTTTTCAAGTTCTCAGCTTTTCAAGTTCTTAGCTTGAAGAGCATGCAAAACATGGTAAAATGATATAGAGGGTGTATGACTAACAAAAGGGGGGAAAAAAGCTTTTTAAAGGCTTTCCAACTTTAAAATTTTCCTATACCTTCAAAAAACAGTCTTCCTGGCTAGTCAGGCGTCATACCCAGCTTCGAATCACAGAATTATTTTGGTTGGAAAAGACCTGCTAGATGGAGACCAACTGTTGATCATTGCATTCAACCATTCAACAGCTTACACAGCTTGTGCCTTTTGACTCTTGAAATTGTGTGAGTGATTAATTGTTAACTAAATTATTAAGAAACAAATTGTTAAGAATCGTCTTTTCTAACTACTTCTTGAGAGATCTTGGATTGTGGAAGAAATATGATCAGTAAGAAATTCTTTTGAAGTTAACCACAAGAACAGCAATACACTGTTTTGACATGCAAACTGATATTTTAAAGAAAGTGTTGTTACATTCTGTTGGTTAGGCCTTGCCTTAACCATATATTTTGCATTTGACTTTGGATTTTCTGTGTGCTAAATAGGTCTCGCTGAATTCCTGCAGGAGGTTATATCTTTTAAAAAGTCTTAGGTTAAGGGCTGAAAATAGCTACATGCAGTTTAATGGTCAAGTTCCTCTCCTTGTTCACCACATCTTACGCTGATCAGAAGTGTCTGCCTACCACCCTTTAAAACTTAAGACAACTTTCTTCTCCTTTACAGGCCAGTGAACACATCTGCAGGATCCATAAATATTCCTGAGAAATATTGCTATTGAAGCCTGGGCTGTACTTGCCCCGTCATTGAAGTGCTACTTAATTTCTAGTATTTACTAGTTCTGTTGTTTGTGAGTCATGAAGCATCTTGGGTCACTAAGCTTTTTGAAGAGGATTACTTGACAGTCTTGGAGTCAGTGCCAAAATATTCCTGAGGTTTTACACAGAAGATGTTGTGCTTTAGAAGGCCTGTGTGCTTAATTTGGAGTTTTGAGGTCAGTCTGTCCACAGAATATAATTCAAGTTAGAGAAGAGCTTGTCCTCGATATCTGAAATAAGAACCTGTATAAAATTAGCCATTTTCAGTGAACAGTGAGGATTAAATTGAAAAGTATGCCATATATTCTTCTGCACAATTTTGCATGATGGGTTAAATATCTACATACATACACAGAAGTTTCAGACCTCAACTGTGGGTTGTTTTCAGTCAGTTTATTCAGTAGAACAAAACCTCCTTCAAATGAACTGTTGGGGTTTATTTGACAAGTGAAATATCAGGTGGAGTTTGACTTTGTTTCTCCGGAGACCAGCATGAGTAATCCTTCTACAGTATAAAAATAGAAACAATGATAATTTTGCTGACTTTCCAGTCTGCACTAGTAGTAACTTGGTTAAGTCTTGGTTAAGGTGTTTTTCTCTAAAGTAGTACCTGTGAAAATGACCAGAGGTTGCCATGGTTGTTCTACTGCTGTGCTGCAGTATAGGTAAACTTTCATAGATTCTGCCAAACAATATAATAGAAATTCTTGAATGACCTAGGTGTATTTTAGTGATTGTATGCTTTTATTTTAATGTGGTTATAGTATATGGTGTTATTGTATGTATATAAATATATATATTGCCAGGTTTGTAGGGGCAGTCAGGGTGTTTGACAGTTGCTGAGCACTGGGGATATGAATATTTGAACTAACCAATTTCCCCATATAGACCAACTTTTGATAAGATGGTAGAAACAGGTGAAACAGAAATTACCTGCTTTGGATCACTGGATAGTCTCTGGAGTAGTTGGAGTGAGAAGCCTTTAATCAGAGTAATTTTCGTAATTGATGATAAAGTTGCCATGACCTTTCTCTCTTTGTGTGTGTTTCATTTCTTTACTTGGGGGAAGTTGTTTGGTTTTGTTTTTCTTTGTAGTTTTTTCCCCCCTATATATCTGGGTTCAAGTATACATCTCAGGTTTAAATTATTACTCTAATATTTAAGAATTTGGAAACATTGATAGAGAGGTCAGAAAAATTCACTCTATCTGTGCTCTCAAACATTATGTCCTTTTCTCACCACTGCTTCCACTGACACTGACATTGATGTACTATATTGCTGGTGTCCTGTTTTGAGGGAGCAAAAGGAGTAAGATTAATCCTAGTTTTTCTTGGTGTTTATGTAGAAAATATCTCTCTTTATCTTTGCATGAAGCAGTGGGAATAGTGTGGAAGGAAACCTGGCTAGTGAATAGAACTGAGAGAAAAGGAAAGCAGTAAGAAGTAAAATAGCTGAATTTGAGAAAATGTTTTTGTAAAACAAAGTTTTGAAGAGTTGCTGGTTACAACAGTAATAGGACAGGAGATATGTTTGTTTTCTTCTTTAGAGTTTGGAAATAGGCAAAGGGAGATAAAGAAATAGTTAGCACCTTTCTACTGTTTCTCAATCCAGCTCCTAATTGCATTAGAAAATTAAAATTCAGATTTTTTTTTTCTTGAGTACCCCCTTTCAGGATAAGATTAGGTCATCTAATTCTTACCATCCTGTATGTGTACTATATTGTGCTTTCTTATTGAAGTGAATAATGAATTGGAGACACTGCTGTGAGAGCAGTGGCTTTTAGTGGCAGTCAGTTCAGCTGTTACATGGAACTGTATCCTGTGCTTTATGTCAACACCTTCAGTACCACTCTTGCTCAGCATCTCCCATTCTCAGGTTGTCCTGCATTTATTGTTTTGTATGTTAATTTCTATTTACTATTCCTGTTTCTTGATGTGTTAATTTACAGAATTTACAGTGGGGACTAATTTGTGTTAACCGATCACATTATTTTTTGCTCCATTTCTTTGTTTATGAATACAATACAGTAAATTGCTAAAATCCTTATAGATTGTGAACAGTCTAAATTTTAAATATATGGATAATTCCGAAGTGATTCAGATTCCAGTTTCTAATCTACCCTGCAATACAAAATTTTTATAAAATTGCTACACTAATGCAAAAGTAAATGAAACTGAAATATTCCTCATGTATAAAACACACAGTTTCTAGGCCTAAACTTCCCTTGTCAAAGTATGATAGCATAATGCTTTTGTATATTGACATATGCTTGTTTGCACTTTTGCTATATTTGAGTTGCAAAGCTGCAGAAAGTCAGCAATGACCATGTCTCAGCTGGTGCACAGCAGCCTGAAGAAGAGACCTAAGCCAGAATATTGGTAATATAAACTCCTTCAGCAATTTATCAAGAAAACAGTCACATCCATAAGTGGTGAAAATCAGAAGTGGTGAAAGAGCAGCTCATTTCCTCAGCTATGTGGCTGCCTTCTAAACCAAAAGTTGCAATAAATCTCAGGAAAGATGGGGTAGATTGTGGGTAAATAAAAATAGGTAAATAGAGTTATGTTTACAAATTTATATAAACAGTTATCATGGTTAACTCTAGCACCTTCGTGTATATGAGCTGTTCCTTATTCAGGATAATCAGCAAGTGTTCTATGCTTTTTAAGGGGAGTATTGTTCAAAAAATTTATCAGCATGGAGAACACAAAGCACTTGTGATGTATCTTGGAAATTTACTTTGTATACAGAAGACAGAACAAAGCAGTCAAAGCATTTGACTATTAGTATGAGAGGAGCGAATGATAGAGGAGGCTGACCTTATTGACAGTGTGGACGAGATGGAATGAAGTGTGATGTGAGACAAAGCCTGTAAGTGATACGGGAAAAACTGCAAAATCTTGCAGCTTTAACATTGTGGGGTAGATATGGTAGCTGGTTGAAGAGAGAGGACAAAAAGGTGGGCTCAAAATGCCACGATGACAGTTGTAACAATGAATTACGCTGTGGGGCATGAAGACAAAATTGGTCTGAAAACAGAATGTAAATGACACACTCAGCTGAAAAAAAAATAAAATGACCAAGTGGAGCAAGTGTGACCGGAGGGCTACTGAGATGGTTAGGGGGCTGAAGCATGAAATTTGGAAGGAAAATCTGAGGTTTGGTTGCCACGGTGAAGAGAAAGCTACGAGAGGGATTGAAATGCTGTCTTTAACCTGGCTAATAATGACCATTTATGTAGAAGGCAAGGCAGACTCCTCTGAGGGGCAAAACAAAAGAAGCAACAGCTGCTGTTGCAATAAGGGAAATGCTGACTGGATTTAACTGGGAAAAAATTCACAGTGAATCCCCCTTCTTGAAAGCAGATTTTGACTGGCCCTTAGAAACCTGACATAACTTCGAGATTGCTCTTACTTTGAGTAAAGGGTTGGTCCAGATGTCAGTCTAACAGTAAATAGGCTGATTTTGTGCCAACCTCTGTTTAGAATCATTGTCTATACTTGGTTGCAACAGGAGTTATCGAGAGAAAGCTTTGTTAAAATAGTGGTCCATTCAGTTTTATTTGGGTGATATATTCAAGATAATCCAAGTGTGAATACCAATTTTGTTTAAGCACAACATTTGGAAGTTACTCCTTGTCTGAGATGAGTTATATGGTACCTCTCATGGATTTGATGGAATTAGATATTTCAGTTAGATGAAGATGTTTATGTAAAAGGTAGCTTTTAAAATGTAATTTAAAATTTCCAGGCCTGATTTACTGTAATTGCATATCCAGTTTTTGAAATTCTATGTTTAAATATGAAAGAAAGAGTTAGAATTGTTGTACTGAAGTAATTTACCTAGAGGTGTTTCCTGCTGGGTGTTACTCAAAGCAATTATAATTAGAAGCTCAGTTTCTTCCTACATATTTTTATTCTTTATTTCCAGTTCCTATGGAGGTACCTTTTTTTGTGGATGGAAACTACTGTTACATTTTCAACTCAACATTCTTTCTTAGTAGTGCTATTTAAAGAATATAATTTAATATTTTCTAAAGAACATACTTTATTTTAGCTACTGAAAAGTTATATGCCATTTAAGAATCTAATTTTATAGGTTAGTGCAAAAAGGAATGCACTGTAATGTAAAGTAGTGTTAGACATTAAAATATAGTTGTAAGGAAATAAGGATTTGAAAGGTGAATCCACAAGATTCTTTATAAAATAGAGACTTATTAAAAAGCCATGAATAAAAAAATAAGTTATCACTTGTGGATATAAAGTGGGTATCTATTGTCAGCATATGAAGGTTTGGAATGCCTGTCAGGAAACATTTGATGGATGACCTTGAGAGCTGCAAAAATAGAGGTAGGATGATATTCAAGTGCAAAATGTTGGTACATTTGAAGATTTATTACTAGAATTTATGCTGTAAACAGACAGCTTTTCTGCATGATATGTCAGAAAAAGTATAAGATCTGTGTGTATTAATGTCATTACAAAATACTTAGTCATCAGCAAAATGAGACTTATTAAAAAGCATATGAAGTTTTTTAATCTATCAGAAGAGGTATGTCTTTGTAGAGTTACTCAAGTGTCAGAGTATATGCATTGACATGCAGTGTATTGGTGTGTGATTCTTATGGGCTCAGGAGAGTAATCAGATGGTATCAAGTGTAGAGGATAGTAAGAAGGTTGGGAAAATATATTTGATTTAAAAACTTATTTTTGTAACAGAGGGCTTTCAGCATAAGTTACAGTGCAGCTAATCTAGTTTAAACTAATTAGAACTAATTTGTTTAAAGAACTTCTGGGCTATAGCTGGCACATGTCTGACTAGCTGAGAGTTTACAAGTGGTACTCTTAGTATTTGACCTATTCATGCAGCAATTCCCAAGCCTTTTTTGTCACTTGTTCCATTTCTGAGCCTATGACCAGTTTGGGGGGTTTTTGGTGAGTTTTGGTGTGTATGGGGTTTGGTTTTGTTTTGTTTTGTTTTGTTTAAAGTGATTCTCCTGCTGTTAAATTTGTCAAGAGTATGTTCTGCTTGTGTTCTACTGCACTGTCTTTAGAGGCCTGGGAGGCGTGATACAAGTGAACGCTAAATTTTCTGGAAGGATTCACATCTGAAAAGGAGAGGAGCTACTGGCCACAAAGATGCAAGAAGCAGGGAGTATAAACTGGCAGTGAATAATTCCAGTCTGGAAGTTTATATAAAGCTCTAGAATGCAGAAGAATGAAATACTGGAATTACCTTCCAGTAAGAATGATGAAGGCAAAATGTTTATGAAGTTACTAAATGCTTGAAGTACATTATGTGATGTAAATGATAGTGGCCTGCACTTCATGAGCAGGAAAATCCTTATTTCTTGAGAAAACACTGTGAGAAAATAGTTTCTGATCTGAAAATATACAATCTAACAAAAAACACTCTAAGTAAAGGTACAAGAACCTGAATATCATATTATGGGACTAGTATATTTTGCCATATTCAGAGTAATGGAATTGCTGGTAGTTTTAGACTGTAGCTGTCTTTGAATGGGAACTTAATATCTAATTTATTCAGGTGTCCATCTCCTTTATTGGGTACTCTTTTATGTACAGTGTTATAAATCGGTATATTTTTGTTTGTTTGGCTTTTTTGCATTAAGTTTTTCAACTGCTGTTAGAATGACAAAAATTCCATTCTCCTCTAGAACTGTGGAAGTAACTACTATTAGTTTTCATTGATAACAAAGGGTAGTTTATAAGGTGAACTGCCTTGACTTGCCTGACTTTCTCTCCTGTTCTGTGTAGTTTGTTGCAAAAATCAAGTGCTTCAGTTTCTCATAATATTGAAAATACTTTCCAGCATATAGATTGATGAGTTTTTGGGGATTTGTAAGGTGAAGGTTGTGAGACGTGTTGACTGTTGCAGTGTGGAAGTACCACAGCTGACTTTCAGAAGGAGCAGATGACTTAAAACTGTGGATTCTCCAACAGTGACTTTCCTCATGTCCTAAAGCTTCAAGAATCATTGATAGATCCTCATCAATGCCATCCATTATTGTCAGTGTGATCCATGGTTCAAATGCTGTTTGTCATGCAAAGTAGAATTTGAAATTGAAGAATCATAGAATATACTGAGTTGAAAGGAAGTGCAAGGGTCATCATTGGCTGGCCGTGCACAGCCATCCCAAAGAGTCATACCATGTGCCTGAGAGCATTGTCCAAGCACTTCTTGAGCTCTGCCAGACTGGTGCTGTGATCACTGTCCTGGGGGTCTGTTCCAGTGCCCAACCGCCCTCTGGAGAGCAACTTTTTCCTGGTATCCAAGCTGAACCTCCCCTGACACAACTTCAGGCCCATGATCCCGCTTGTCACCAGAGAGAGAGACCATTGCCTGCCTTTCCATTTCCCCTTGTGAGAAATTTGTAGATTGCTGTGAGGTCTCCTCCTGGCTGAACAAACCAAGTAACCAAGAGAGTAATTCCTTGAGGAACATTCTACATGGAATCAACAGTCAGTCCACACAGACTGAGATGAAGCATAGACCTATATAGAAATTGCTGCGATGACTGCAGGAACTTACAGGGGCAAAGGAGAAAACCAGTATTGTGGAGTCTAAAAGTTCAGCTGTTATTTGTTTAGTCCCCAATAATCTGATGAAACAAAATGTAAAATTAGCAGTCTGTGCTGCTTACTGTGACCAGCTGGTTACAGCTCTCCAGTTTCTTATAAGTTGCGCAGAGTACTGCTGAACAATGTTAAAAATTTGTAAAATATTCAGTTGTATCCTAAAAGAGTCAGAAGAACAAGGAAATGTGTGTCAGTAACCGTACAGATAATGCAAAGCAGCAGTCCAGTAGTTGACAGTGTAATTCTTTGCATCTAGAAACTCTGTAGCCAACATTTAAAACTTGAATTATTGAGTAGTTAGATTAAAAGAAAACCAAAAAACAAAACTACACTCAAAAACCAACCCCAAGCCCAAAACAAACTGACAAAGCCAAAACGAAATTACACAACCACATAACTATCATATGCTTCAGTTTTGCAAGGGTCAGTATTTGTTCAGCTTTCTGGGGTAGAACTCCAACTGAAAACAGCAGGAAGTGTGTAAAATAAGTGTCAGGATAATGTATAGTTCTTGTCTATCTTATCTATCAAGGCTGTACTTGATAGATACAGGCTTTTCTTATTTTTTATAATATTGTCATAAAGTGGTCCTGAATTTACCCATTTGAACTTTATCTGATGGCTTTACCAATAACCAGAGAAGGAGCCAATGCTGTGATTTATAGGATAGGCTTTTAAGAAAACATACTTCCTAGGGATCATCTCTTCAGAAGATAGAAGAATTTAATATTTTGTTAATCTCTAGATAATTGACTTGTGAAAGATGTAGGATGAAGCTTTACTATTTGTTGATCAGTGTTAAATCAAGAGGAGGCAATTTCCCTCTTAAAAGACGTTCTTCATGAAGTGGGATACTGAATCAGTTGGTGTTTTTGTGGGAAATTTAAATCAATTAGATAAGAAAAAAATGAAAGGATTTATCGTGTTTCATACAGGTTTAAAAAGGTAAGATTTTAGTTACACCAAAGTGCTGTGATAAATTATTTGTCATCTCAGAAGAAATCTTACACTGACATCCTGGCTGTTCATAATTTTTAGTAATTCTGTTTCAGTGTTAAGAGGAGGAGAATGATGATGATTCAGTAATATTACCCTGAAACTTTAAAATGCTTGGAATGTCCAGCCAGAATTACTGGAGTAGTTTCATTTATTTGGAATTATAAATGTATGTATAATGGCTGATATGAATCATAGGACAATTAAATTTTTAATTCGTAACTAAATATGAAAATTAAAATACATTCTGAGGAATGCTTCTTTTTGAAAGGCATTTTATTATACCTGAGTCAATATCATTAGTCAAATATTTTGATGAGATTCTTTATCCTTACCAGTGTTTCTGTTGTTAGATTTTTGCATTTGTTTCACAGTGCTTTCTGTGTTTGATTTTTGGCATTCACAATCGTGAGATCTCAAGCATGTTGCAGAAGTCTTTGCCTTTTTCTGCAATGTTTTTGATATTTGATTTTGTTATTTTCTAGTATAACCAATATGCTGTTAAAATGAGCAATTTTATTTTCTGAGCCATTGGTGATCAGTTTTCATCAAATTACAGCTTACTGTGGAAAAATGTTCTAGTGGATTTTTCCCCCAATATATTTTTTAAAGCTACCTTTTTTTTTTTTTGTCAACTACTGATATGATTTTGTAAAATATCTGAGAAACTGAAATAGTTCACCAACCAAATATATACTCAGATTAATCAAAGTTCCTGTTTTAGATGGAATAAATAGGGACATTGTAAATGAAAATAGTAGTTTAGCTTTCCTTCTAGCTTTAGTCATTTATCCTTTCATCTTTATGGTAAGCTTTTGTAGAGAGTTGTTCCCCTCACTGTGTGGTTTTCTGTATGTGGCTTTACTGTCTTGATGAAGTTTACATTGTTGCTTCCCTGTGTAGGGCAAAGAAAGCATACTGAGCCTGGTTGTCCCTGTATTATGGAGAGTAATTGTGATATTTTAATTTGATAAGCAAGGAAATTGTGAGGCATTCCCATGTGCATTTAGACACCTTAGACTCTTCTTTAGAGAGCAGTTTTTTTTCCTGGATAGTATGTATTGCAAGTTTTTTGCTTGTCTCCTTGCATTGAATCTTACTTTAAAAAATCATTTGCTGTTTGCAAGCTTTCTGAATCAGCACTGTAGAAGGTATATGAGAATACTTCCACTCAGTCTCGTGCAGATGTTTTGAAGAGCTGTGATGTGCTCTTCAGGCATGAGGAAGAAAAGATGGAGGGTATCACACTGTACATGTGTAGAGACTGTTTTATTTGGGTCACATGGACCTATGCATGTTTTTGTGCTGTCATGGTAGGGACTTCTTGGAAAGAATTTCTTTGGTTTCCCTCTGTACTTGATCAGAAAAAAGTTCATGTGACGATAGTTTTGACCATGCATGATTTTTCATAGTCTACACTTGGAGTTGATTCTCATGCAATTTTAATTGGCAAGGGATTTCAACACTTTTGTAAGAAGAGCAGTGAAATCGTGTTATTTTTCTCCTATTATTGACCTCTGAAGCCAAATAAATCTTCCATCTCTATCTCCTTGTACCTTTTCCATTTCTGAAATTAGTGCTGAAAACCACCTGTCGTCTATGATAGTGAATACAAGGCACTTAGAGGCTCTTCATTAGGTGCAGGTTTAGAAGGTGTAAAATCATCTCTTGGCAGTATTTGGAACTGTGTCTTTCATGACTTTCCTAAAAACCAGTCATTTAGTTGTAGAGAGGTTCTTGTTCCAGATGCTGTTCACACTATTTCTGCTTTGGTGTTATTTTGACTGTTTAAAATATTACCTATTCTAATGGTTCAGTCTTTTAGTTTTAGCTTAGATTTTTTTCTTCCCTCAAATCTTCAGAAGATACAAGACTTCATTTGCAATTTAAATGTAGTACCTCACCTTTTCTAGGCTAAGGCATGTAAACTGCTATGCAGGTAATGTTGAGTGAATTGCTCAAGTGGCAAGAGTCATAGCACTTTAATTTCACTACAAAGGAAATGCAACTATGTTATTTAAATTTATTCTTCCTGTGAAGTTACCTTTCAGTTCTGAATAATGTGTAAAACCCAAGGTGGTAGTATGAGCTTGAGTTCTTCAATAGTCAGTACACAGGTACAATGGGCCACATATTCCAGTTAAAATGCTGTTTTGGAGTGTTACTGTATGGGTAAAGACTTTTACCTCTTCATCAAAAATTGTTCTATACTGGAAGGAAGAGAACATCTAAAACTCTGACCTTCTATGCTTGTAAATGCATGATAGAGATTTTATTCCAGCTGTATTTGTTTAGTTTAGTGGGACAAGAAGAAGACTTCATGTTTCCTGACAGTAAAATACAGCTGAAAGGTAAGTTACTGAAGCCAGGAAGTAATGCTATGAAAGAATCTTTTAGTAGATACCTGGAACTTACTAGATGTGATGATTACAAAACACAAAGACAGTTTTCTGTCTTAACAGAATGATATATTTTAAAAAAAAACATATAATCCTATAACGTTTGGGATTGGAAGAAGACTTTGGAGGCCATCTAGTCCAATGCCCCTGCTCAGAGCACTGTCAGCTACAGCAGATTGCTCAAGGCTGTGTCCTGTCAGCTTTTGAGTAACTCCAATGACAAATTTTCACAACCCATCATATGCCAGGGTTTGATAACCCGTAAGTCAAACAGGTTTTACCCTAAATGGATTTTCTTCTACTTCCCCTGACCAACATGACATTTCAAGGATTGCTGAGTATGGTCTCACCCTGACGTTGGCCAGCTCACTCATCACTGACAGCTGCACCTGACCAGGTCCCATGGACTTACTTGTGCATGTCCAGTTTGCCTAAATGTTCCCTAGAATGATACTCCCTTACCCAAGGGTAATCTTCACTGCTTCAGACTTCCCAGCTGGCCTCAGTGCCTGGGATTCCTACAGCATGGTCTTAGCAGTCAAATCCAAGGCAAATAAACTTAGATTTTACATAATAGCACCATTGCTAACTTCCAGAATATCAGGAAACACCATCTCCAGGTAAAGAAGAATTGACTATCAAATGGCAATTGACCAAATTTCACACCAACGTTAGTCTTGACAAGAACACTTAAGACTGTTTCCCACTTTCTAGCACATTTGGTTGACAAATAGAGGAGTCTAACAAAAATGCAGGAGCTGCCCTCAAGCTGTGTCATTAATGGCAAGGATTTGATGGCCTTCATCTGACAGTTTGAAAGGGACTGAAGGTAAAAGAACAAACTGGAAAATGAAAACTATTAAGAATGGTCTCTCAAGGGATATATAGTGGCCAAAACTGCATAGCTCTTTCAAAAGGCAGTGACTGACCTTGTAGTTGTTATACCAACTCCTACTTTCAGCATATGAAAAAGTTATTTAAATGGCCATTAAACGTAAAAACTAACGAACATGTCATTACAATACTCATAAAACAAGCTTTAAAATAACTCACAAAGATTCAAAGTTATGGCAATTTGCAACTATTTAAGTATGGTAAGTAAGACTACAGTTTTTCTTAAAACAGATGTGAATTTCATACAACTGAGTTCAAGTGGTTTCTAGAACAACTTACTGAGATTGATACAAAAGAATAATAAAATTAAAATCACCCCAAATTATTTCTATAAACTAATGAGTAGGGGGTTAAATAGCTTATCCTTCCCTGATAAAATCTGACAAAATTTCCCTCTTTTATTCTACTGCTGAAGAGTGCAGAACTTCACAGTGTATTTCTAACTAGTACAAACAGACCAGGGAAGAGAGATACTTCATTACAAAGTGTTTTAAAAGATTGGGCAGTCAGAAAGTAATCACTTTTTCACTGTTTAGTGCTTCAGTCTGCATTTAAAATTTCAGCTATAAAAAAGCACTATTCCCTAGGTCAACATGTTCAATTAGGAGCAAATTTTTTATTTGTTCTCTAGATATTCACTGACAGAAATTATTCACCAGCAGAAACACCTTTACTATGTCTACCAAGAAAACACCACAAGCATATAAATTTATAACAAGTGACTCCACAAAAGTTCCTAGTAAATTATATGGTGCATTAATATCATCTCCCTGTCTGAAGTACTGCTTTCCATTAGGAAATCTAATTTTACTAACCAAAAAAGAAAAATGCCAAAATAAACAATTATAATTGTGAGGGGAAATTTAGTATATCCAGAGTGGGTGTCTACTTAGTTAAAAAGTGAAATGCAGCTGTGAATTGCAAAATGCATGTTCCATAACAAATGGAAAAAAGATAATAAGTGGAAAAAATACAGAACAGTCACCACATGAAAAACAGTACTTTCTTCAATTAATAATGCATCTTACCGGTCTTGGAGTCAGAAGTTTAGCAGGAGATGTCTTCCTCATGAAGTCCTATGACTGATACCCCCTTTTCCCTGGAGAGAAAGAAAAAAAAAAAAGGGGTAGGGGGAAAGGAAAAATTAAAAAGATACTACTATCAGTATGGTAATGCTATCAGATGAGATTATGTTACAAATTTAAATGGTACATGGACTGAGTTTTATGTGGCTTCTTCTGAAGCAGACATCCATGGTACCATTCTGGCCGTTGCAGGAGCTAAACTTGATGACCTGGGTAGCCTCCTCCAGTCCCATGTCACCCTAACCTTGGACAAATAAGGACTGAAAGATATTTTTCCTTGACTATCAAACCAAAATACTCTGTCATTGTACAGCTGAACATTTTAAAAGTAACTTAAAGCATGTCCCTCTGTCCTTCACCTCTGTTGAGATATCATAAACTTCAAGCATGAAATTAATTTTTGTGCTGTATAAAGTAATGATTTTCCAAATATCCAGGAGGGGTAGGGAAAGGATTGTGCATGATGATAGCAGGCTGGCAGGACTATGTAATGCAAAAAACTATGGGAAACACTACTGTACCATAGATAAGGTTTGCTGTGAAAAGACATGATGCTGTGTTGCTGTGGTGCACGCTACAGGACATTAACAATAAATTCATGTTAAAATGTATGAAAATCATATCCATGCTTCTGCAAACGAAAATTTTTCAACCTTGCATTTAAATAGACTGAATTAGAAAACTAAACAAATAAACTAAATCACTGTCACGTATTTACAAGCATACAACCCAGAGTTTTAGATATTCTCTTCCTTCCAGCATAGAACATTTTTTGATTAAGAGGTAAAAGGCTTTCCCTGTACAGTAATATTCTGAAGCAGCCTTTAAACTGGAATTTGTTGTCCTACATTTATTTCCAAAGCAGCAATTTATTGTCTAGGTACTTTGTCACCTTTTTGCTTTTAAGGCTTTTGCAATAGCATATATAGGAAATCTTACATGATGTGGTGACTTGTAAACTACATGTCCTTTCATGTGTGTTAATTTTACTGATTAAAATATCCTTTTCATTCCTCTTGTTTTCCTTGGAAAGTCATTAAGTATTCACTAAGTTATGGGGCAGCTTCAGAGAGGTGTGTTGGTAGAAGTTGTGATGACAGCTTTCTGCCATAGAGGATAAACAGTGCTTTGAATCCAAAAAAATACGTTTTACAGATCTTACATATGCAGTGTGCATTGGTATTTCCTTCTACAGAATAAATACAATGATTAGAAATTGGATTTAGATTTATGCCTGATTTTATTGTAATGGAGGATATGTTAATTCTAATAGGAAAACATATAGTTATAAAATATGGTACTGATAACTGAAAAGAAAGTTCCTAAATGTCATGAACAGTGCTGAAAAGGCCAGCATTGCTACTGAACTCTGGAAATTTACCTTGGGTTTTGTCACCATAGAATGCTTTGGGTTAGAAGGGACCTTAGGAATCTTGTTCAAACTCCCTTACTGTGGGCAGGGACGCCTTCCACTAGACCAGGTTGCTCAGAGACCCATCCAACCTGGTCTTGAACACCTCCAGGGAAAGGACAGCCACAGCTTCTCTGAGTAACCTGTTCCATTTCCTTACAACCCTCACAGCAAGGAATTTCTTCCTGACATCAGTTTGAGGCTATTCTCCCTTGTCCTGCACGTCCATGTAACAGAGTCCCTCTCCAGCTTTCCTGTAGCTCCCTTAGGATGCTAGAAGGTGCTATAGTCTTCCCAGAGCTTTCTCTTCTCCAGGCTGGGCAGCCCCAACTCTCCCAACCCCATCTTCATAGCAGAGGTGCTCCGGCCCTCTGAGCCTTTTGGTGGCCTCCTCTGGACTGGCTCTGGCGTGTCCATGTCCTTCATAGATTGGGGACCCCAGAGCTGGACACAGTGCTCCAAATGGGTCTTGACAGTGGAGCAGAGGAGGAGAATCCCTCCTTCCCCTGCAGCCCACACTGCTCTGAAGGCAACCCAGGACATGTTTGGCTTTCTGGGCTCAGAGCTTACACTGACAGCTCATGTCCAGCTTTTCATCCACCAACACCCGCAAGTTGTTCCTGTGTGTGTGCGTGGGATTGCCCCGACACATGTGAGGATCTTCACTTGGCCTTGTTGAACTTCATGAGGTTTGCGTGGACCCCCCCTCTCAAGTTACATACTTCATTGGGTTTACCAGTTGATAAAACTCTGCTTCATAAGTTGCTAGCTATACTCTCTGATTTTTGTACTTACTGATTAAGTGGGCGTTGTCCTTCACAATTAGGAAAAAAAATGTAATCTGGGTCCCCTAAATCCTTTCCAAAAAGAACTATGCTCTAAATTGCTACAGAGAGAATTATCACTTTTGAGACATGGAGTGTGAATCTTTCCAGTTTTCTCAAATTATTATCTCAAATTTTCTTCCAGGTAGGATTTATTCGTGTATGTCATAGATTATATTCACACTTCATGGCGTATGTTGCTCAACTTTCCTTTAATATTAGAAACCCTTCTTTTGCACTATGTGTTAGTAAGCATTGAGTAAGTTCTTTCTAAGTAAATTTACTTGAAAAAGTTAGACAAACTTACTGAAAATTTTATGGGAGTGACTGACTGCTTACATCTTTCCAAGATTGCTTATCTCACATAATATTCTGGACATTGAAATAGCATTTTTATTAGACGTTTTGCCTGGTTTATGAAGGCTAGCTACCAAAATTGCCTTTTGAGCTTAGAACTTGAAATCAGCTCAAAAACTATGGCATATCTTGTCCTTTTTACATCTAGCTGTAAAATTTCTGCTGAAGAGTGATTCTGAAGAACTTCTCGTTTTTCCAAGAGGAACTGAGGTTCTAAGAACCAATACCTTTAGGATGGGTTGATTGGTTGGTTGATTTGTTAATGGGTTTTTTTGGTATTAACTTGGAATGTTACTTTCAGCATCATTCATTCAAACTCTGGATAATATACTGTCAAATTTTGTGTGCTAATTAGCAGTAATTCCTTGGGAGATGCTACTGGCTTGTGAAGTCATGCTGCAAGACTGCATTAAATTGAGGGAGATGGTCAGATGTGTCAGCCAGACACAGATGGTCGTTGTGTCAGCCAGATATTTTCTGTCACCGTTGCAAAGGCTATGACTGTTGCTTTGAAACCTGCAAAAGAAGTTTCAGGTGGGTCAGATCAGCTGTAAAAGTTTCTTAGGAAGAATTGAGCAATTTTCCAAAATATTTTATTCCTTCAAGGCTTGGGAAACAAACATTTTGTTTGTGAATCTGTATGCTAAGTATGAATAATGGTTAATTCAGCAGTTGAAAAGCATTGTATTTGGTGATTTAAGAGAAGGGTTACTGCAAAAGGAGAAGTCTAAACTAAAGCTATGCTCTGATTAGGCAAATAGAAAAGTTAGACACTTGGATGTATTTCTCTTTCATCTTCTTCATCTGGTCGTGGAAAGCCTGTTTAACTAAAGTTCCTCATATTTGTGAAAGAAAGACTAAGTTTATATTGAAAAGCACTTAAAGCTGAAAGTCGAGTCTTCTACAGTTGCATGAGTCCGTGAATTGAAAAGAATAGAAAATACTTCATTGCATCCACTAATCTTGTAGGAAAAAATGTCTCTGTCATTATAGCTATTTCTGATTTTGTGTAAAAACCCCTTTCAGTTGGAGATGTTGAGATACTCATTTCTTTTTGCAAGATGCTTTTAAAAAGCCTCTGGTGGTTTGTGTTTGGTTTGGTTTTTTATTCGTTATTCTTATTTACAGTAAAAGGGATTAAAAAAAAATACTATTTACTGTACATGCTAGCTGTCTTCAAGCAAGTAACTTGCTTTCTGCATTCCATCACAGTAATGCATGAATAGAATTAAAAGCCAAAAGTAAAAACTATAATATGAAATAGCTTTGGAAAATAAACTTCTGTGTAGACCTAATTCTTTACGTATTTTATTACAGTTTCTCAGTTACTGATGCCCTTTTAGCTTGTGGTGACTGTTTCTAACTGTATACATTCTTGGTGTATGGTTATATGGTTAATTATAACTTACTTGTCTAAAGATGGAGGCTAATGTGAACTTCAGGAGAAACTTTTGCTTTGTTGCTGTCACTGTCAAGATTAGAAATGTTACTTTCCTTAGGGCCTTTATAATCTAAAACTCACTGCTTACTCTTGAAATGAAAATGGAGAAAATGACTACTAGAGTAGAAGTTCAAAAATAGAGTATTCTGCAGTCATTGAAAATATTAATTTTGCTAATATAATGTTGCTCTAGGGATTGTTTACACTTTGGCTTTGTGAACAGGGAGCCCTAGATTTTGGGAAATACTTTGTTTCCCGAGTCTAATAAAATATGTTGTCTCAATGGTTGAATTGTGTTTGGATTTATTTGGTTATAGAGCAAATCAGGTACTTCTGTGTCAGCTTTAATAAGGATTACGGCCAAAGAAAATAAAGTTAAAAATTATTCAATTTTAGTCCATTTTTAAAAATTGGGAGAGTTTATCTTTCTGCCACCCCCCTCCAATTTTCTGGACATCGTGGTGTCCCTGCTTGAGTGGGACATTGGATAAGATATCCTCCAGAAGTCACTTCCTTCAGTATTCTGTGTTTTTTGGGGGAAAAATGTGGTGAGATAACTATTCCTGGATGCATAAACAGAGTAGTGGTTCTCTATTCCTTCCTTCTCCTTCAAAGGGTGAGGAGTCGGGGGGAACAGAGAAAGGAAAACAAATGTGTGTTCAATGTCTTCAGTATTTGTTGTCATGAACTGTTTACCTCTTTAGTACTGAAAGGCGTTGTTCAGCAGCAGAGGTGCTGGCAGTTTGCAGTCCACTTTTTTTCTGCTGCTCTTTGTGTTGCATACTGAAAAGTAGAGCTTTAGAGAAATACCTGCATGAGCAGGCCATTTTTTATGCAGCAATGGGATTAATCACGGGCAGAGATAAATGATAAGCATTTGGAGCAGGAGAAAGATGGGTCAGGGAGCAGTAAGCTTGTGTATTGTGCCTTCAGTCAGCTAGATACTGTTTTCAAGTGTTCATAAATATTTTGGGAAGTGTATCTGTCTTCCTTTTTAGTTATTTGACTTTGTGCTGTCCTCCACATCAGCAGAAGCCAAATTCCCTAACAGGATGGGAATCTCAATTGGAATTACCCTTTAGATTAATCTCAGCTTATTTTTCCATCTACCTCTCCAGTCTCTGTAAGTGCACTGCTGTGTCTGCACATCCACCTGTCTGAGCAACTGAGCAACGGCTTTCTAGCTCTGTGACTCAGCCTCATCCTTGGGAATTGTGTAAAACAGCTGGTGAAACGTAGACCTAAAGGAACAGATCAAAATCATACTAGAGTACAGAGATACTACATTTTAAAACATCTGTTTTCAAGGTGGGAAAAAGGTCAGCAAAAGATAACTTGTTTGGTTGGTAATCACATTAGTTTCATGAACTGCTCAGAAAGCTCTTTTTGGCTTGTCTCTTCCAGCTTTGTGAAATTGTGAAGTGAGGTGGTAGCCATGACAGACAGACCATGGTCTGTGTTTTTCAAAGAAGTCTGCAAATGAAGTGAAATTTTTTGCACCATTCCTCAATTCTCAGCTCTTTGTGTCATGCTCTGCAGTTTATGATCTGCTCTGCTTTTTAACATGAAAGTAAAATCTACTAGATTGACAATAGTTCAGTATTGAAATGTCATAGCTAATCTTCTGTTTTCTGTGTTCTATACACTTTTATTGTGATTGATAAGTTTGTACCAGAAGTTCTGATAGGAAATTTACAATGTCTAACTTAAAATTGTTCTTGTTTCTTGGAAATGTGAAGCTAGTTTATAGGTGTATTATTTGTGTTCAGCCAAACTATTTCAAAATACATGGCTTTGTTCCAATAATTAGGAATAAAGGCATTGCTCAATCCTTGTCTGCATGACAATGCTTAAGATTTTTAATGCAAATTAACAGGATGAATTAATTTAAAGTGGTTTAGTTGAGCTACATTAAACATTTGAGTTCATATTCCCTTTCAGAATTAGTAGCTTAAATTCAGTTGGTTTTATTTTACTGTCAAATTAATTTCTACTGAGTGAGCTTTACTCAAGTATGAAGAAAATTTCCAAACTGGTTTCAGTTAGTTAAGTTTGTTAAAGAAAAATCAGATGCATGTTTCAGGGAATTTCTATGAAAAGGAGATTTTCTTCAAAGTAATGTGCTTTACTGTACTTGTTTTATACTAACTGGGTCATGGCATTCCCATCCACATAAATAATTACCTTTTGTTTTGCTCTAAATTATGACTTCTACAAGTATGCTTTCATTGTTGACAGCTGTTCTGTGTTTTCTTTGTGTTGCTGCAGTACCCAGTGAAGGTGAACTAAGAATGTTTAACATGGACAGGCCACATATTAAAAATCCCCAAGCTTTTTTTGTGCATGACCAACATAATTTCATCTAATTGTTCTTGATTGAATGTTTGTTTGTGCTCTGACAGTGGTAAGTTTGAAAGCTTTGGAAGTTGCAGAGCTTAACCTTGATGGAAGCTGTGAGCTTGCTGTGGGCTGTGAACAGCTTTGCTAACTTGGTACAATTCCTGTGTAATTTTGGTTTAGATTTGTAACATCTGTGAGCTATCAAGAGTAAGATGTAGAAGATGGTCAGTGAGGTGAAAGAGACACCACTTCAGAGGAATTTTACTTTTTTTTTTTTTGGAAATTTATCCGTCCTTTTAGTACAGTTTGTGAGCTTAAGAAACGTCTGTTGTGTTTTGGCTGCAGCTGTAGGAGAACTAGCAGCAGCCACAGTTCAGAATTACATAGGGCACTTTCATAGATAGCTCTGTGAACCCATCCCCAGACTTACGAGGACCAAATACCAAAACCAAACACCAAAATAATATTTTTCCTAGCTATTGAGAGATTCCAGATTGTTACTGTCTAGCCCAAATTGCTCATGGTAAGGTGGTCTTCATTTTACCTTAGTTCGTAAACAGTTATTCCAACACAATACACGTAGATATTGCATGCACTACACTTCAGGGCTTATTAATAACTTTTTAAACGTGTTTGATTTTTTTTTCCCCAGCTCTGTTCTCTGTTTGTTTTCTGTGCCATGTCTTCGAGCTCATTGTGCTTCAGAAGTTTAGCTGACCAGAGTGTGTATGGAATTGGGGAAAAGGACTATCTTGGCTGACTAGAGATACTGTTTTACAGGCTTATTTGTAACTTGTTTATAATGTTAATAAGGGATTGTAACAAAATGGGAAGATAGTTTTTTAAATACCATAAAGGAAAATGTCAGGGAATCCTTACACTAATTGTAGTCATGAAGTCATGGAGCTCTACAGTTTTAGCGCTGCTAGGTTGGATGGTGTGTGTTCAAAAGGTTTATGAAATTCTCAATTTTAGAACACAAACACTAGCTAAAGTCAGCTATCAAACATATGAAAAATTTATTCTCTTGAAGCCTCTATACAGTTACTGTATTTATTAGGCACTAACATTGTTGCTGGGCTCTTTTCCAAGTTACCTTTGCTCTTGTATTCAACCGTTTTTGCAAGATTAGTAATCTTAATTAAAATTTTAAATTCCTTTGATAATTTAGGGGATTTTGTCTCTTAAATGTTAGCATACTTTCCTTTAGAGAGTCTGTCTGCCTGTATGCTGCATCAACAATATATAATACCTCTTGTAAAATGAAACAAACAGAACAAATTTTCAGTGGTGAATGCTATAAAATTACAAAAATAATTACATTGCTGTAATTATGCAAATGTGTACAGTAGGGCAGTATAACTGAACTCTTTGTGTTTCTACACACAGTCACTGCAACCACTGATTAATTTAATAATTTTCTACCTATTGATCATTAGTCACCTCTTTGTCTCTAAGTCCCTGAGCCTAATAATTTTGGAAAGCATCAACAAATTTCCGTTATCATTTACAGGAGCTGGAAGTCTCAAGACATTTTCGTTTGTGAAAACTGGTTGTTGAGTAGAGGAGATTCTTGTGTTCCCATTGAGAAAGAGGCTGCAGCGTGTGCTCTCTTCATCCAGCAGCTGAGATGTGTGGGAGTGGATTTGATATAAGAAAGGGAAACTGGATATGTTACGGAGGGCTAGTTGAGAGTCTTTGCATGGAGGAATTGCTTCACTGTGTTGAGAGGATGAGAGGAAGTAATACAGCAATTCACAAGAGAAGCATCATAACTCCCTTCAGTGCTATGCAGCATCTCTCTTGTATGCGGGAGAAGTTAAAGTTGAAAAACAGGCAACAAGATGAATATTAGGACAAACAGAATAACATGTCACTGGTCAATATTAATTGCAATATGAAGAGGCAGTGATGTGTTTTCGAAATGGAGCCCACTAAATCATTTTATATAGAATTTTACATTGGTGTTTATTGTGGATTACTAAAGAAATGGTATACTGGTGCATCTGTTTTCTTTGTGTATATGGAAGAAGTTTGGAGGGGCTTTAATTAATTTTCAAAGTGAAAAAAGAGGCAAAAATGTTGTGTCATGAAGACTTGTTTAAAATCAGCTGCTGCCTCAAGAGGTTAATTTCATACCAGTTTTGTTTGGAAGCATCTGAGAGATTTCAAGTGCAGAAATGCAAGATTAAAGATTGGAAGAGACTACTGTATTAAGTAGGTTTTTGTTCAGTGTTTAATCACTAGGCTTTGAGTCTGGTTAAGTTCCAGCCTAATAAAAAATCAAAAAGTCTTCAAAATACATGTAAAAGTACACAACTGTGTTTAGGAAAGGGCAGCACTGCTAACAGCTAACATGAGACATTCCAGAAAGCTGGAAAAAAACAAGCTGCTACTTCCTTCCTAGTACCTGTCACAACTGTTTTATTAACGAAAATGGGTATTGCAACCCAAAGTATTCTCCATTTGACAGAGCTGACTTAAATGAAATCTTTGATTTTTTTTTTCTCTTCTATACGTCCCTTAGCTATTTTCTTCCAATAAAATGAATTGTATCTAATATCAGCCACTGCATATTGCCTCAGCAAGCAATAAGTCTAATACCGACTTTTTCTGAGATTGAATTAGCTTTAAATGCTTTATATTGCAAATGTGTATGCTTGCCCCTTCCCAGATACTT
This sequence comes from Trochalopteron elliotii, assembly GCA_024734555.1. Taxonomy (NCBI): domain Eukaryota; kingdom Metazoa; phylum Chordata; class Aves; order Passeriformes; family Leiothrichidae; genus Trochalopteron; species Trochalopteron elliotii. The sequence continues at coordinate 199,312 of JANPWX010019540.1, read as the reverse complement.
AAGTATTAGATGATGTTTTGCCAACGCTGTCTCCTTCTTTATTACGTTTTTTGAAATATTTTTGAAGGCATTTACTTCTGGAAACTTACTGTCATTGTATAAAACTGTAGCTCTGGAACAGAAACCAGAAATCTGCCCTCTTGTGGATAAATCTGGTATGATGTACCTCAGTCAGAGTATCTTACCTGAATGAGAACTAAAGGATATTAGTTGATTCTCTTTGTGATTCACATTCTTTTAGCAATTTTTAAAGGCTAGTTTATGGACTGATAGACAGTAGAGATTCATGAAGTAATGAACAAGGAAAGTCATTTGTTGCAAAATGTAGAAGTTTAAAACTGACCATGAGACAAAGATTCGTATCGTGATTGCAGGTTTGCTGATTTAAAAGAGGTGTCCACTCTTCATCTAACTTAAGAATTAGCTAATATATAGTTATATTGGTTTAATTTGCTTATGCAACTGAAGAAATCAAGATCGTGGTGCTGTGGTTATATCTATATGATGTTACCCAACATGTAGGAAACTGAAACTGATTTTTAAGATACTTCCATGCTAAAGATTTCATAATGTAAGGAAATAAAATGACTATTTAAAGTATTCTTCTCAATAGAATGTTTTTTAAAAAGAAACGCATAGATATCTAATGTATCTTTTCTTTAAAATCTAATCCACTTTTTTACTTCTTGGAAAATATCAGGTCACTTACATATAATACATTGTTTTAAATCCAAATATATAATAAGTTAAGGAATACCCTTAAAAATGAGAAATGAAGCATTTAAATGTACGTAGGAAACTGCCCAATTCTAAGTCTGGTTATTTATCTGTGCTTTGCTACTGAGCCTTTTTGTAGTACTCTGTAACGAGATTTTTCCTTTTGCTTTGCTTTTTACTCTTCTCATGCATGCACATGGCAAAGCTGGGGAAGACCTGGTATTTTTGTTAGAGGCAAGACAGTTTCTCATCCAAGACGAATGTTTTGTAAATCCAGAGCTTGTACCAGTGATATGATAACCAGTGGTCAGAGTCCTCTCATAATTTAATTGATAGTTAAATGCTGCAATATCTGAAAAATTACAATTGCAGTTTGTTTCTATTTCTTATTTTATTTTTACAGGGTAATTTTTTTGTTTTGTTTGCTTGGGTTGTTATTATTTTTTTCCTTTCATGCTTGTAGTTTCTTTTTCTGGATGTCAATGTCTGTACTTAAAGTGTTCCCAACTTACTTTCATGCTCTCTTCCTCCCTTAATTTTGCCTTTGCAGTAATGGGCAATATAGGTAATTAAAAAAAAAAGGGAAAAGGATAATTTGCAAAAATAACACTTTAAATTTGTACTTATTAACCATAGCCTAAATTTTTTAATATCGCTTTCCTCTCTATGTTGGCTTGGCTTTTCTGTATTAGTGTATATTATGATGATAACTTTTTAATGCGTTATTCTTTAGATATGCTGCCATTTCACTGTTTTCCTTTCACTGAGGGGTTCTTTGTGGTGCTTCCTTTGTACACTGCAGTTCCTTCCTCCCTAAAATGTCTTCTGTGGTATCCGTTCTTTCTTACAAAGAAGCAACAGCATAAATACCTATATACTGAATATACAAAACCTCATACATTTATATATACGGTATTTCTTGTACTCTGTCTGAACTGCTACACTACAATCTAATGCATTGGTTAAAAGCCTTCCACTGCAGATCTTTGATTTCCTTAATTCAGCTAATGTAGCTAACAGTTTCATTGTTTTTCAGTTAAGGGCTAAAAATGTTACACTATTGTTAACAATTACTGAGCAAGTCTGGCAATGGAAAATTTTTAAAAATTAAAAATTATTATTCTTTTTTACTAATAATGAGCTGTTACAGTAGTACTTTTAACTCTTCTTAGTTAACTCTTCTTAGATTTGGGGAATGGAGGTAGGGGAGAAAACCCCAACAAAACTTGTCCGACAGTCAGGCTATTGTTACATGCTGTATCGATGTTTCGTATGGAACAACCTATACTGTCTTGAGCTGTCAATCTTTATTCCCCTAACTGCTTGAGATTTTAAAACCCTTAAATGAGTGAGCTTATTGATGTTCTCAGTAGCATAAAATTTGAGTTGCAGTTTCACTGGATCTCAGTCTCTGCTTCTGGAATTGAATCCCACCTTGTTTGCCAATTTTATAACAATTCTGCCCTCAATGCAACAGATGTAGTATTTGGACCCGGATGTTACTATGTGGTTTCTTTATATTGTGTTTGTTTTGTAAACTAATCCCATCAGTCTCTCTTTCTTTCTTATTTACTCTTATCTGTTTATTCGTTTCATCATGCCTACAAAAACTTCATAATGTCAGAGAGAGACTTCTTGAATTGTCATGTTTAGTCCCCAGCTGATGCAGACAACCACGTACTGTCCCTTATGTAACATCTGTACAATCCGTCTTTGGAGAACGGTGTTGCTTATCTCAACTAATGTGAGGCTGTTTGAGAAATTGGCAGCTCTGATGGTGAAACACTCTGTTCTGGTTTTCTTATTGCTTGCATTTATGTGCCCATTTATTATTGTGTTAGCATTGCTCTGTGGCTTTATTCCTTTGAAATCTTCTTTGACTGCCTTAGAGCAACTACATCCCCTCTTGACCTTTGTTTTGTTAGTTAAACAAACCAACCCCTTTTACTCTTCTGTTACAAAGAAAGTTTACTTTTCCTCTGCTTGCTGCACTTGCTCCACACTATGGTCTGGGCTTTGCTAGGTTCAGGTTTTTTATCATACATCTGTGGAGAAGGTTTCTGATTTTAAGTGTCTGATTTTGGAGGAATTTTTCCCATAAAATGTCTGTATAATTTCCTTTATTGTGGCAGTAATCCTTGAATTAGGAATGAACTGGAATTAGGAGTGACAATTTCTGTGTTAACAACTTTCTCACCTGATGAGGAAGTGAAAGTGAATAGACTTTTTTTTCTTATATTTCATTGTTTCTGTGCTACATAAAAATTTCCGATAATGCTGGTTAGTGACGTGGCCTTTCCTTAGATGCAGTTTCAGTCAGGAGAAGTCATTAGACATGACATTCTTATAGTAAATGCAATTTATGTGTGAAAGGTGTTCTTTAGTTTCTAGACTTTGAGTGAAAACTTAGATTTTGGAAGTGTTATCTCCTGTGGGCTTGTTGCTGCAGACTCATTACAGAACTCCGTTGGAGTATTTTCTTCAATTTTTTAGAATTTCTTTTTAAGAATTGCTTATTTGTGGAACTAGGCAACCACTGAAATTCTGTATATATTTGCATTCATGCAGGGTAAAAAACCCTTAGGTATTGAGTAGTACTTGAAAGTGCTCTGAGGGAAATTTTCTTCTGGATTAAAAATAAACCCCAAACACACCAATCCACTTAGAATGTCTGTCTGTAGTCTGTAGCATTTTCCTTACTGGATTTCTGTATCTGCAATGTACTGTATTTTTAATTTTAAAAAAGTAATTTAGATCAGAATGAGACTGTGGCAGGTGCAGCAAAAGAAGTCAACTCACTGTCAGTTCTGTTTAAACTCAGTGTTAGTATTTTTTTCAAAGAAGGTGCAGATAGGGAAACTTTGAAAAGGTAATTTCACTGGCTGATGAAAACTTTGAGCACAAAAAGATTTACATTTGTTTTCCTTGTCCTGGAATCTATATGTATTTGTAAGCAGTGATGCTCTATATATTGCTGTATATTGCCATATGTTGCCATGTTGGTGTGGCATAAGAAAGAATGTTACTAAGAAATGCTATTAAGGAAATCATAAGGATCTCTTGATTTGTGTGTGTTTTATATGTAATTCTTAAAACTTACAAAGATCTCATGGTTTGTATACATTTTATATGTAATTCGCAAAAATGTCAGCTTGTAACTTAAGTATAAGTAAGTCATGATTTCAGCATTTCAGTAGATAAGAAAAATGCTTGTGTAAGGACTGTTTACTATTTCCCAAACTGTCAACACAGGTGCCTATGTACAACAGGTAACCACATACCAAATTACTTTAATGTCTTTAGAAAAAATCATGTCAATTTCATCCCCTATATACTAGGGGATTGTAATGTGTGATGTTTGCAAATTTTTGATGGTTTGGAACTGCAGTTTTTGGGGTTTTTTTAGCAGTGTGGGCTTCCTTAAATTTGGGATCTTAATAATTGATGAAATCTAAGTGAACTAATTCCTTTTTCTATAGTTGAATATAAAATGTGCTGTTTTACCGGAAATGAAGGAGCTAGTTAAGTGGTGGCAAAACTTTGTTTCTTCCCAGGATGAGTAATTAGAATTTCTGGTAGTAGTTTGACCAGACAGAATTATATATTGAAGAGATGGTCTCAAATCAATTTTGAAATAGCTACTACTTTTATAATTAGATTCTGTATTTGTCAATATGTTTGTTCCTTTATTTTTGAATCTGTAAATTACTCCTTTTAGTTTCACTAGTCTCTATGAAAATGCCTCCCTCTGCAAAACAGGGAGGTAAATGTAACAGCTAATTGCTTAAACTGGTTATGCATTAAGTGGTGCCACACTTCAGCATGAACTAACGGAGGTTTTGTTAGCAGTTTTTGCCTTGGTATTGTATAACCTCACCAAAGTTTTTTTTAAATTGCCTTATCTTGTATCTTTTTTTGATGGAGTTGCTTCTGAGACCAGAAGGAAGCTTGCTTTTTAGTTGGCTGATGCCACCTGTTACTTAAAATCTACACTGTTATACCCACTCTTGAAAAAATTTACTTAGTATGGAGCTAAAGGTAATATAGTCTGTTTCATTTATGTTAATGAATACGTTTTAATGAATAATGTTTACTTTAAAAAAGTAAACTGAGAGATTTTATTTCTTTTGTTTTTTTTTGTTTTGTGTTTAGTGCTTGGGAGATGGGAAGTAATGATAGCTGGCACCTGAACTGAAATATCTGTGTAGGCACTACTCTCCCAGAACTTCAGGATGAATGGGGATATGCCTCATGTTCCCATCACTACTCTTGCAGGGATTGCTAGTCTAACAGACCGTAAGTACTCTTCTTTTTTTGTCTTTACTATGCTGTTTTCTGCCTCTTTGGTAAATACCTGCATTTTCAAAAATCTGAAAATGTTTTTATTTTGAAAGTGCTTGCAGTTAAATCTGTTTAAAAATAGACTTGCCATTAAATAAGTTAGCCTTAGTAATTGCTTAAATTGTAAAAGTCTGTCCAAGAAAACCATGCATAATTAAGCATAAAGTGAAATGCAGCTTAAAAAAAACCTTAAGGAAACATGAAACAAAATATAGGAATTCATTATTTGTTTGCAGTATCATTTAGTAACATATCTGGGTACCACACAAATAAAGTACTTCTAAAACATGCATCTCATCATCTTTACTGAAAAGACAGACATGGGATAAGACTGATGTGCAGCTAATCAAGAGAGTTATAGAATATACTTGAAACCCAGTTCATTAATTTTGAACTAGTTAATAGGTGCACAAAATGACTGCTAGAATAAAAATAAGCAGCTAAACCTGTGTCTTCTTTCTGTACTGTTCAGCCTGCAAAGGGAGCATATGAAGCGTGTGTGCTGACCTTAAGTATGTCAGGAAGACAAAATGCAAGGAAAGAAAAATAACTATTTACATTACAAGCTGATATTGACACAAAGCCCTATCATTATAATGTGATCAGAAAATACTTTCTAGTGAAAGAGGAGATTTATTATTATATAGTGAGATCCTAGAACAACCATTGCAATAAGAGCAGTTGGGACAAAGAGGCCTTATATAAAGTGTAAGAAAGATTTTGTAGCTCAGTTGTCTGTCTAAAAATAATTGGACTCAGTGACCTTAGGTGCTTCTTCTAAGCACTTCTATTGTTACACTGTTGAAAATTGGAGGTTTTCCAGGAAACACTGGAAGTATATATCCAGCAATTGAATTTAATTGCTCACAGTAAAAAAGGCAGATGTATTGGAGCAAAAACCCATTTCATGTCCTTCTGGTATATTCTGAAGTATTGAAGTGGAGGATGCAGGTTGTGTATTTAAATGTGTATATAGGTATGACCAAGTATGTCTAATACAGACCATCAGGATGCAAATAGTAAGTTTCTGGCAATGGATAGTTTTCCAGAATTAAGCCTTTGCAGGTAAGGTTACTTAACTGGTGGAAGTTACTGATCAAACTGTAGTGCAAGAGTTCCATTAAAAGCTGAACTGGAATGGAGAAGACCAGTTGCCCTGAAAACATGGATAATATGACATCTGAAGGCAGTAAAGTAGGCTAGATAAATTTATGCTACTTTAATCAATATATTCTGCTGATTTTGGGTACTTTCCAAGTTTCAGGCACATTCAAGGCAATCTGATGCAAGTAATGAGAGCTAGAAATTTTAATATATTACACACTTTTATTTGAATTGCAATTGATTTCTAAGTACAGCAGTGATATACATTATAAGGAGCAAAAATGATAGAATCACCCCACTTTTTTAATTTCAAAATATGAAAGAACCAAAATATATGTTTCACTTAGATTGGGGTTTTTTTCTGAAATTGTTTCTAATGGTTCAGTTAAAACCTTGATCTCAGGGATGTGATCAGCCTGGTAACTTGCAGTTAGAGTCAGCTTGTTTTCCTGAACCAACTGAGCTGACCTTATATATCTGACCTTCTGGTCTTTCCTGGCTTTACCCTCCTCTGGTCAGTGTAGCTCTACCATCATCTGGTCAAGCCTTCTTATATGTGCACTTCCTTGTTATGTCTGAAGACCTAAGAATGCCCTCTGAAATTGAAGCGGGCTTATAATCTGATTGAAATACTGTTTTCACTAAATCTTTTCATGAGATTTGTGAGTAAGTTTCTCTGATTGAATTGACATTTCAATGAACATGCCAACTGACAATACTAGGCCTGTCTTGAGAAGACGGTTTATGTAGGAATAAATACAAGAAGAGAATTTAGTTAGTGGATTTAATTGGTTGTTGGGTTGTTTGGTTTTTTTGGTGGGTTGGGTTTTTTTGGTTTTTCTTTAAAGATCTTACAAAGTGGTAACACTGATTAACTGAAAACCTCAATGCCCTTATAGTACTGAATGTAGCCACAAAAATTCTGCATTTCCTTTTTTTCATCCATGCTTTTGGCTCCAGGAGAAAGGTACAATAACATAATAAGGAGCTTAATATTCGGGAATGTTTAGAGAGGCCAGTGTGAGTGTGTGAGTGGGAGTGTGTGTGTTTCTTTGTGTGAATTTAAGAATTAAAAAAATGCAGATGTATTCCCTGTGTTTTAAATCTAGTTGGCAGGTTTTCTTTCTTAATCTCATGAGAGAGTAAGGGGGTGTTCACATTTCTATGTTTGTGTCTCATGAAATGATTCTGAAGTTCTTCCTGTTTTCTAATAACAGTTTTGAACCAGCTGCCTCTTCCATCACCTTTACCTGCTACCACAACAAAAAGCCTGCTTTTCAATGGACGGATAGCTGAAGAGGTGAACTGCCTTCTGGCTTGCAGGGATGAAAATCTGGTTTCACAGCTCGTCCACAGTCTCAATCAGGTGTCAACAGATCACATGTATGTATTTTGAACTTGTACATCAGATCATCATCCTTACTCCTTGAAATCAAAATTGACTGGATTAAGAAGGATGTTTGTGAGAATATGAAAATTCGAATATGCAAGTTTTCCCTTAAGCTTGCTTAGCAAGTGGCTGCAATATAAAAGTCAAATGTTTCAGTCGGACAACGTTAGTAATTGTCCATCAGCCCTTATGCATAACTGGGGCGTTATTTTACAGGTCTGATGCTTATTACCTTTCTGATAGGTAAGAGCACAGACTTTGTGGTGTTGATTGTGCAATACTCATTTGCATCCAATGTCAGTCATTAATGCTCACAGACTAATTACATACCCAAAAGAAAATTTTGACACCTCTATCAATTCTGATTAGGTATTGAACTTAAGTAGTTTTAACAATTGAGAGACATCAAGTATGCTAATGTATTATCTTTTTTGTTATTTTTTTTTTTATTTCTCCCTGGTGTTCTTTGAATTGTTTTATGTTGACAGCCTTGTAGTTTCCTTACTTGTTTTGTTCAAATGGAAGTAGCTTTTAAAAGTCCTCAAAGCATACAAGAAGTGAGTGCACAGACGCATTTATAGAAAATCCATTGTATTTCCTTATGGCTCAGAGGGAATCCTGTGATCTCAAAGATGCCAATTTCCCCTTCCAAAATAAAAAGATCTTCAAAGCATTGGGTTGAAACCTGAATGTCATACATTCATGTATATGTTATTTTCACTCCTGCAGTAATATGTTCTTGATGTTATGCTAAAGCATTCTTTTATAGAGAAGATCATGATATAACAATGTGCATAAGAAACTTCTTATGATAGTCTTAAACTGACAGCTACATACATGTAAGAGCTTAATAACCGAAAATGACTGTGAGGACTTGTAGGAATATTTCTTCTGCCATTCCTTAAGGAAGAGAGTGAAAAAAGCTAAGAGGCAGGAAACAGTGCTTTGCAGACTTGATTTTTCCTATATCTTAACAGTAAATTGTCTTCTTTCATTTTGGTTTTGGTTTTTTTTGTTTTGTTTTTTTGGTTTTTTTTTTTTTTACTTGACTCATAGTTTCTTATAATTTGAAAATGCATTTGCCTCTTTATTTGCTTACTTCCACAATTCCAGAGAGTTGAAAGATAACCTTGGCAGTGATGATCCAGAGGGAGATATACCAGTCTTGCTGCAGGCTATTCTGGCAAGGAATCCTAATGTTTTCAGGGAGAAAAGCATGCAAAACAGATACGGGGTACAAAGCGGTAAGGATATTTGATTTTCTATGGATTAATTTTATGTTGTTCTGTAAATCTAGGGGCTGATACTAACCACAAGTACATTTGGAGCACAACTGTTGCATTTATGCCTTGCCTTATGTTTGGTAGTGATTTAAAGCTATCTACCTTAACATCTTCTAAGACCAATTGTATAGTAAAAAAGAAGGAAAATAAAAGCTACCAGGTGTTTTTCTAAAAAATGTTTCATTTCATCTCAGAGTTTAATCTCTAGGATAATAATTGGATTTTATTTTGAAACAATTTTATTTTGAATTTTTTATGCCTGAGTTCTTATGTTTGTCTTGATAAATAATTGAAGTTGAAAATATATGTGTCGATCTTACTGAAAATCTCTATGATTATAGTGTATCATTGCAGTGAGAGTTCTTAACTGTTCTGGAGTTAAAGAATAAGGTTGAATGAGGTATCCTTAACAGCTCCTCCCTGCCATTCCTCATCTTAGCAACTTGTGATACCCTACAACTCTGAGCTATTTATAAATTTTGGGCCATTAAAACCTTAGGCATCTTTCCATAAATCTAAATTGCTTCAATAGTTTTTTTACATTTGTACAAGTCAAGTGCAGTTTTGCTTGTAAATGGAAAAAAACTTCACATGTGCACTTTTAATAAGAATATATATCTAACTGAAAAATCACCTGTTGTTGAGCCATCCTAGCATAAGCTTGTATGTTGCTGTAATACAGTTTAGTTGTACAAGAATTTTTATGTAACTTTGAGTTATGATTTTATGAAGTGCATTCTTTGCCATTTGATGGGAATGCTAAAATGGATTTATGCATATCACTTTTTTATAAGAAGAAAAAATGTAGTAAGACTGGGCGTATATGTAAGGAATCTCATTCTAGTGATGTTTCTAGCAGGATATGTAGTGCTATGTAGTAATATAACATCAGTGTGAAAAAGTAGGAGATACTGTACTGCTGATGGCCACAGACTAAGTGTTTGGGGCTTGTTTTTACTTCTTTCTCATTACATCATTATCACATACACAGTTTTCTGTCTGGAAACTTTAGAAAACCTATTTTTTTGGTTTTGGGGGTGTTTAGTTTTGTTTTGGATTTTTACTTTCTTTTTTCTTTTACATTACATTGACTGGGCCTTCTGTATCATGCCCCTGTCACAGCCATCCAAACAGATAAAGAGAAGTGAAAGCTATTCATCACAGATTAAGTTAATTAGGGGGTTTTTAAAAATTGTATTAGAAAATTAATTATATGTCTTCTGTCATTCTTTTAACCCAGAAACTACCACATCTGCGGTTCAAAGCATGTTTTAAATACGGGAGGAGAAAACAAATAGATATATTTTTTCAGTCCTTAAAAAGAGCGCTCTGTAATTTAAGCACAAAATTGAAACTTTGTCTGTATAGTTCATGCTGATATGGTTACGTTATGTCAGCTTTCTGTATAGGAATGTTAAGGTTAGTTGTTTGGCTGAAATATTGTACCTAGCTGTGTTCAGAGTGGCAGTGAGATGTGAGGAGGCAGTGGGCGTGCTGCGTGCTCCTTACAGCATAAAAAATCCCTGGGATTTCATGTTCACTTGCCTCTATGTGAGACAACCAGTATCCATTTAAACAAATTTTGTAGAAGTTGAGCAGTCCCCATCTGTTACTTCAGACATCGAAACGTACTCTATATTGAGGTATTAAAATACGTAACTATTTTCAGCGCAACACAGGACTTTAACTCTTGTTTAGGGACAGTATTAGTGTGCTCAGGTACATGGAATGCAGCATTTACCACCTACAGGGAGGTAGTGATGGCTTAATTCCTGTGGGATTATCACAGTCTCTACTGGAGAAAGTGGAGGAGAAATGAGGGTGACAGGGAAGGTTTCTGAAACTAGTTTTGCATGTGTGATTATTGCAGTACTTGAAATTAGTGATTGCAACTGTAAGATTAACAAAAATCTTTTAACAATTTCAAATTGGAGACTTTTTGTCTTACTGTCTAAAATACTTGTACTATTAATGAGCTTCTACCTAAGGCTATGGATCACTTGCTGTGGCTTCCCAAGATATTGTGTGCTCATGAGTTCTGACACGTTTTTAGCTGTAAGACATTAAATTCTGTCACTAAAATAACTTCAAATTCATTTACGTTTTTGTGTCACTTTGTCATGTAGTTGTTAGGGTATTCTTTATTCCTGTATTGAAGAGAGGAAAAAAAAAGATGCCCCTTTATAACGATGTGAGTCAGAATAGAATAGAGTATTTCAGTTGGAAGGGACCTACCATGATCATCTAACCCAGCTGCCTGACAGCTTCAGGGCTGACTGAAAGTTTAGTCAAATTAAGGGCATTGTCCAAATGCCTTTTAAATTAGTTCATTTCAAGAACATTGCTACATGTGGCTTGCCAGCTGGTTCAACACCTGAACTTCCAACACATGACTGTGGTTATCTACTAACTGTGGGAGCCACAGTTGGGATATTTGTTCTGCTTTACAATTGAAATATTTCAGAACCTTCTTTGATAACATTCTCTCTAAACGTAGCGGAGATGGAATAGAAAGTTTTTGTCCGTGGGTGGAAAGAGACCACTAAACATTGGAGCAGTGAGTGTATGTTGCAGCACTCAACCCAATTGCTATACTTGCTCCAACAACCGAAGATAAATTTTCTGTGCTCTTCTGACTTGTGAATCTGCCAAATCTTTTGCTTTTTGGCACATGTGTTGTACACACCAGCCTGGAGTACAGAATATATGTCCTGGTTTAAAATGTTTCTCTTTACTAGTAGATTTTGACTTAGAAAGCACAAAGGAAGAGTTGAAGAAACTACTGTTAGTATTGGTAACTGATTTAGCACAACTTTGGGAATGCTTTTTCGTGTCATAATGTAAAATGGACATCATACATGGATTCAGTAATTTTTTTCTAATTTTTTTAACAGTTGTGGGCAGATGATCTTAATGTCAGTAAATTTTATAATGTCGTTAAAGTTCATAATCGCATTGTATATAGTAAATTCTGAAATTAAGTAGTTCATTGATTGAAAAGGAAATGCATGTAAAGTAATGCTGCTGTCTTTTTTTAATAGGGATGATGATGTCACAGTTTAATATTTCTCAGAATTCCATGCGTGGTAGTCCTGCATCTTCCAATTATCAACAAACCACTATCTCACATAGCCCTTCCAGGTAATCCTTTCTAAGTGGGGTGGGGAGGGAGTGAACTACAAGTTCTTCCTACACTGACAGCCAATTCTTGTTGCAAATGTGTAAGTGGAAGGTGACCAGTGTCACAACAAATTTGGCATTTGTCTTAACAGCAGGGTAAGTCTCTTCATGCGCAAAGAAACATCTTTCTGTCAGTGAGCTAATCCCTGTATTCCAAGGATTCGTCATGAATTCTCCTCTCTCTGGCTTCATCCCTTAGTTTGGCCAAATGTTCTATCATGCCTAAGGAGTCCCTCTGCCTCCTGTTACCCTCTGGTTGTCTTCAGCCCATGTCAGAGGCTGAGACTGGTGGCAAGAGGATAGGACAGAATAGGCTGGTGTGTTCCAGCTTGTCCCAGTACTGGTTTAGCAGAATGGTGGGAAAGAAGATTTGTAAAAGCATGGAGTACTACTGTAACAGTTATGCAAACGGCTTCTTGCAGAAAGAGAGGCCCGGGAGTTTGGCCAATCTTCCAGCAGAATCCTAGTCAGATATTTACTACAATAAAGCAAGTATGTGTTTAACTGCCTTAGAAGTCAAATATTTTATGATGCTGTTGATGGATAAAACCACTGAAGGTAGATTTCAATTTCGGACATATAGACTCATTTGAAAAGGAACAGACTGTGAAAACATAGTGCATCCTCAGTGTCTGGTCTAATTGGAGAAATGCTGGACATAAAAAGTAGTAAATGTTGTAAACTTGCACTTTTATCCTTTTATGCACTTTCTTTATGGTGCATATGTGTTACCTGTGTTTTATTTCTAGTTTAGTTTTTTGGGTGTTTGCAAATAGCATTTGCCTATAATTTAGGCTTTTATTAATATATTAGAAGTACTCTGGACTAGAGGAGAGAGTTCTGCTTATAGTTTCAACCCAGGTACTGGGCTTTAACAGGTCCCATCTTCAGTTAGTAGGTATCATTATTAAAATAAACTGATTTCAGGTTTCACCTCAAGTTAGTGGCACATGAAATGTTCTGTGTCTTCACAACAACCAATGCACTTTTTAATTTTTGTATCTAAAAGGGATATCTAAAAAAGTTGTTTGAGTTGTGAATATTACAATGAATAGTACAGAGTGTTCTTGAAATCCTTGCGAAATCCTTGTGTTAAGTACTTCGCGGTTTCTTTCTACGGAAGCTTACCTTCATGGAGTTCCTGTTTAGAACTGAGGGTTGTGAAAGCTTGTAATGTACTTTCTGATATGTTTATTTGGTTATTTTAGTTTTGAGAAGCTCATATAAAAATGTAATTAATAATGTGCCTGTATTATTGTCACAAGTCAATGTTATTTTTATGGCTTCCTATCTGTAGAATGAATTTAAGGTAAAGCCAGTGAAAGAGAAAATTGTATGCAGTGGACTTGGGTCAGGTCCTACCTAACTGCCTATAACATTCCTGCATCTTGACAGTGTAGTTCTTAGTGGAACCTGTAGTTCTTACTGTAGAACCTTACTGGAAAGTAAAGAATAAATGATTCCTATGACCAAATTGATTGAAACAGCTGCTGTCAATTTCATTCAAACTTCTGAGTTTAACTTTTGAAAATTGCAGATCTGATTTCCATACATGTTTATGTCATTGTTTCCTTTCCCTAGGTGGAGGTCTTATGAATGCTTTTTATTATCTTCTGACTCTTAAGTAACATTTGCAGTTAGGGAAGTATAGATAGCTTAAAATACTGCTTTTGAAGGAACTTTTCGATTGTGTTGGAGGCTTTTTTTATCTTAAAGAAATTTTCATGTTTTGAAGGTGTAACTTCCGAAAGAAATAATGAATTTGTCTGTATTTGCTATTCCAAATTTTAAAAACTTAAAAACTTTTTTTCAATTTCATTTTCTTTTTAGCCGGTTTGTGCCACCACAGACAAGCTCTGGTAACAGATTTTTGGCACAACAGAACAGTCCAGTGCCTAGTCCATATGCTCCTCAAAGCCCTGCAGGATACATGCCGTATTCACATCCTCCAAGTTATACAGCTCATCCTCAAATGCAGCAAGGTAAATCTGTGATGTTTATTTTATTCTCCTATTTCATGTCAACTTTACTTTCATGTGCACATTTCATGGGTTTCTAATTTCTTTAAAGGAGTCATATACTTAATGCAGATCTTTGAGGCAGGTGTATTTAAGCTTTGCTTTTTTGGCTGTAAGGAGTGGTGGCATCTACTTTGTTTTAAAAAAATTAAATAGAGGAAGAAAAGGTAAAACATGTTCATGTTGCAATGCTCATCTGCTTATGTCCAGTTTGCATTGTTGCCCTGTATATGTGACAACAAAAAAATCTGAAAAACCCAGAAGTTGTATTTGTTAGCTGTGAGCATCACTCACATATATTAGGGAAAATTTCATTTTTGCCAAAGAAAAGTTAAAATTTTCTTAACTTAAGATTAACTGAAGTTAACTTTAGAGATTCTTTAAGCCTTACTGGCCCTTTTTAGTGTCAGATTAATTCTAATTAATAGGCTAGAATTGTGCTCAGTTACTGCATACAGTAACTGGCAAAGACAACCTTCCAAACAAATGGATTTCTTTGTTCTTTCTTTGTCTAAAAACAATCATGAACACATGATCAGTATTAAGGTATCTAGGGCATTTCTTTGTTGGTAAGTAGAATTCTATTGGATTCTTTTAAATATTTTTTTCTTAAAGTTTAATATTGTGCTTAGAATATATATACGGCTGCTTTATATGTAATGTTATATGTCTCCTGAATACCTTGAAAGTTACTAAGGTAGTGAATTCAAGTTATATAGAAGGAAACCAAGTTTTCTATAATCAATTTGAAAGATTTTAAATCCTTCCGAAAAATCTTAGATAATGTATTTTTAATCAAGGTATTTGTGGCAAGTTGGATTCTTGTTCAGGTTCCAGACTTCTTGCATCCAATGTTTTAATATCCGCCATTAGGGTGTTTTCTCTGAATCTTTTCAAGTTTATGACTACATGAGTGTATCAATATAGTTACTTACTTTTTTTATATTTCAGCTTCCGTATCCAGTCCCATTGTCACAGCTGGGATGAGGAATCTCCATGAAAATAAAGTTTCAAGTCAGTTGTCTGGAAATTCAGCTAATCATCATGCTGATAATTCTAGACATGGCTCAAATGAAGACTACCTACAGATGGTGCACAGACTCAGTAGTGATGTATGTTACCTAAATCAATTTATTATGATAAAGCAGATATTTACTACGATAAAGCAAGTATGTGTTTAACTGCCTTAGAAGTCAGATATTTTATGATGCTGTTGATGGATAAAACCACTGAAGGTAGATTTCAATTTCGGACATGTAGACTCATTTGAAAAGGAACAGACTATGAAAACATAGTGCATCCTCGGTGTCTGGTCTAATTGGAGAAATGCTGGACATAAAAAGTAGTAAATGTTGTAAACTTGCACTTTTATCCTTTTATGCACTTTCTTTATGGTGCATATGTGTTACCTGTGTTTTATTTGTAATTATACCTTTTAAAGATGATTTTACAAGCTGTGATGCAGAAAACAGTTTGAAGAACTTTGATTAAAGTTTTGCATCTCTGTGTGAATAATAATTATAATGTTGCAGCCTTTTCTACTTTGGAGAAGATCTTTATGAATGAGTATTTTAAGAATCATAAAACTGAAGAACTTAAATTACTTTTATTCATTTTAGGATTTTATTGCTTTAAAAAAGCTAATACATTGTGTTATCTCTGAAATACAAAATCAGCAAGTATACCCTTAAAGACTCACTGCACATTCACTCAATTTAAGTATAATTTTTTGGTAAATTTGAGAGCATTCCTAGAACATAATTCATCATTTGGCGACGCTCCAAACTTAAAAGGTGTAAATGCACATTTCTGAAAGTTTGTCAGCTGTGGTAGGAATGACATCTCTACCTGAAATGTCATATACCTACTTAGTCTATTCAGTTAATTTAGTAAAAGTTGTCTTTGCCTGTGTCTTTGACAATCATGGCTAAAGATCTCCCTTCTTAATAAAACATACCTGTTAAGCTAAGTTACGTGATAAGTTAAGTTATAAGTTAAGCTTATTTTTCAATATGCGTGTCTTTTTGAGATTTACTACAAGTCAAAGAAAAGTCAGTTTGGAAAAAAAAATATCAGTTCCAAAATTTCAGTGCTGTAGCTAATTGAGGAACTCAGTGGGATATCAGTTCAGTTTCACTTAAAATAACATCATATACTTTTGATAGAGTTCATTTTATTGTGCTGGTCTGAATATTAAACTCCTTTGCCCATGAGAATTTTCTCAGAAGGCAACAACTCTTTTTCCAAGCACTTCTGCAAAAAAAAAAAGTGTAATTAACACCACAGTATAAGTTTGGGTTTATTGTGCTGTGAATGGAAAGAAAAAAAATCTAATGTAGTTGTGTGATAAGTGCCCATAGGTGGTAAAACTGATGAAATCTGATTTCTTGTGGGTTTTTGTACTTTGAGTTGTAATCACCTTAAGTCCATAAACTCCAAACTCCTTCCTTTTCCCTTAGCCATGCCATCTACCCCTTCACAAGGCATAGCCTGTAAATGGCCCAGTCTGTGGCTACACACATGGAATTTGGCTGTTTGGCCATTGTCAGAGAGGCTGTGTGGTTGTCCATCTGTGCAGGCTGCTTTCTCCCTGAAATACCAGTTTAGTTTTTTATCTCACTGTTGGATGCTGATTTCTTTCATGCAGACATGTAAAAACATAATTACAGTTTAACCTTCTAACATTCTGTTAATTGGGTTTATATTAATCAAAAGGTTAAAAAGTGTTTATCAAACAGATAATTCAGATTAAGAAAAAAAAGGAAAAAAAAGGCTGTGTGAAAAAATTGCCTATATCCAGATACCTCAACAAGGGCCACATTAGAATGTTAGCTACTGAAATAACCAATTTAACTAGGAAGCATGAAATAACTGTAGAACTTCTTTGGAGACTTCATTTATTTGTATGACTGTACCTTTTGGAAGAATGATATTTTTAGAATTTGTGTGTAATTATAGAAATATTATCTTCATAGATACAGAATTTGCTAGCTTTTCCTTTCCCCAAACATTCTTATGGATGCTGTATAAAAAGCAGTAGTTTAAAACTCTATAGTTGAAGTTTAGTTTGGGTATTGTGTGAATGAGTAGTCCTGACCAGCAGAGGGCTTCACAAAAGCATTGGAGAAACCCATGTAAAACTCTGAATGGACATTGGAATAGTGCATTTCATATGTTATATAAAGATAGTGTGGGAGTAAAAAATACATGTTTACATTGCCAAAAATAAAGCACGGACATAATTACATTGCAATTAGTGTTATGTATTGTGGAAACATTTGTCAGAAATTATTAATTGCTTTGGAGCAGGTTGGGGAAGTACTTCATGTTGCCACTGTTTCCCCTTTAACTCTTACAAGCTAAAATCTCTTTAGCTCTGTTTTACATGAGACTAACCCATCTGCTGTAATGGGACTGCTAGAGATTCTGTTTGGTCCTGGCTTCTGTATGCTGAGGATGTAGATACAAAGTGTTACTTTGTTGAACTGTAAGAGCAAGGTGGCGTTCTAGATAATCTTTTAAGGGTAGATTATGTAAAAAACGTGAGTTCTAAAAAAATCTACATTTTATACTCTTTATTTCTTCCAAATGGTGTTATATAACGGTCATACATCCGCTCTTCAGCTCTTTTCTATGAGTACTTGCAGTGAAAAGTTTTAATTGGAATCTTAGTGTAAACCCAAAAGTGCTTGTCTAACTAGAAAAAGTACACAAAGTTTTATTTTTGTGTGACTGTTCTGATTATGGATTCTTCTTAGATGTGATTGGAGCATTGCTTATAGTATAGTCTAATAGCAGTCTAAATTACAAAGATATTAATGTGACTCTTTTTCTAGTATTTCTTGTATTTTTTTTGTCCAATCCATTGTATCAATTTATGTACTAATTTCAGTTTTTATTTTAACAGATGTTTATATTCATATGTTAACTTTTTTTATCATTCTTACTTTAGGATGGTGATCCTTCAATAAGGAATGCTGCATCTTTTTCCTTGAGGTCACCACAGTCGGTCTGTTCTCCAGCTGGGAGTGATGGAGCCCTTAAAGGTAGTCTAGCAGTCATATATATGTCAATTTATTTTTCCCAGTTTTAAAGAATAGAGAATTTAAAGAGTTATTTCGTCTTCCCTCCTTCTGTATTTAAATAGTATTAGAGACTATGTCATTATGTTTTGGATGCAAAATTATTTTGAGCCCTGATTGAGAATAAATTTCTGATGGTCTGAATATTAACTAATCATCCTTTGAAATAAAGCTGAAATTTATGGAGGACAGAAGGATTTAAAATCCTTTTCGATCTGACAATTAAATTCTTTATAAGAATTCAGTTGCTCTACATAAGAAAAGTTTTAAAGGCAGCATTCCAAGTATTAAACCCTTAACCAGCTCAAAAGTGTTTTAATATGCGACACTTGTCTTAATTGCAATCATGAAATTTTTAAAAAGTGACAATAAATGATCTCAATACACATAGCATAAATGAAGCCTGAAAACCTTAGCTGTGGAGAGATACAGGGTGAACTGTCTGTCAGGTGAAAGGAAACAGAAAAAAATCTGCTCAAAATAATTCTTTATACTAAAACACACTTCATAAGGTGGGGGTTGGGACATATTCTTGTTAATTTTCTTTTTCAGTGATTGTACATATAAAGGGCAATAATCGAGCAATGAAACAGTGCTTTCTTCTCTATAGACCTGAAACAAAAAAATTAGTCTTAGTGGGTGATCAGTTTAGGCAGAGAAGAGAACAGAAGATGGTGGAGATTACAGAAAAGGTGAAGGTATTATGCACCCTGGATAAGAGACGTGTTTGTCAGGGTGAACCTCAGGGCAGTCTTTCCATGCCCATGAGGAGATTATCAGGGAGATCTGAGTCAGTCTTTTCATCATTATGGAAGAAGGATGAAATACAATGGACTTAAATTTAAATAGGAGGTTCTAACTAGATCTAAGGAAAAACTTTTTCACTATCGGGACAGTCAAGCAGTAGAAAAGGATCCCCATAGAATCTGAGTTTTCTGTTCTTGAGAGTTTTCAGGATCAGGATCATTTCAGGATCTTTTTTTTTTTTTGGATAAAACCTGACATGATGCGTCCCTGCCTTAACCTGCTTTGAGCATGAGGGTGAACTAAACGTCTCCTGAGGTCCCTTCCTAACTGAATTATCCTATGGTTTAAGTGGCAGGTGAGAAGTATGTGTATAGGATGCCAGGAGCTTCAGTATTTCCGGAGGTCTTGTTCTAAAGGACTTCCTGTAAGACTTGTGTAAAGGGCGGGGGGGGCGGTTTCACTCTTTGTCAAGCTTATAGGTTTATTAAGGTTGTGGATCTAAGTTAACCCATTCAGATAAGTGATTACCACTCAGACAATATTTGATTTTTTTTTTTGTTAAAGTTGCTGCTGTTTCAATTGGCTGTCTCAGAACCCGGATTTGAAGGGATACCTTTTCAGATTATTTCTGTAAATGAGCTGGTTGTATAGTTCAGATTGTATTGTTTCAGCATTAGCATTAAAGTGCAAGAAGAGCTTTCTGATTTATCTCTATGTTAACTTTACTTTCCTCTTTGATAAATTGCACGACTGAAATACTGCTGCTAGTGGTGTTACCATTTTGCCCTCTTTAAGACATTAATGGACCCTGATTGACAGAGCCAGTTCTTGATGCTCCATCTGGTATTTTAGAGATGTATGGAAGAGGTGTAAATAATTTCAGTGTTATTAAGAACATGTGATCCCCTACAGGGAATTTCTGGGCTATGATTTGTAGTGAAAGTTGGGATGAATACAACAAGTATCCATGCTGAGCTTTTTGCTGCTCTCTTATTAGTCCCTGAAAGATTGGTTGGCAGGTCACAAACCTTGATTAAAAAAAAGAGCAAAATACTTAACCATTTGTCTGGAGGGACAAGAAGAATGAAAAGGTTGTAACCAATCATAATCAGAGAGAGTTCTCAGGAAGGTTGTTATCGTATCTGAGCTTTCTGGTGTAACACAGAGGTTTGAGGCATTTACCGAAGGTTACCAGACTTCTGGAGAAATGGAGATCATGGTTGTACAGTCTTGAGTTACCCTCACACTGAATGTAGCTGTCTGTTTGACAGAATCTGAATGAGGGAGGTGCTTTGTTTGCAACACAGGCAAATATTTGAGAGGTGGCAGAACTTCTATTTGTGTTTTGAGTGGTTATTCACTTAATCAGTGGAGTAAAATTTCACTTGCTTTGCTTTGCTTCTGCATCACTAAAGGTACAAGAGCAGCTGACATCAAATCCCAAAACTAATTTTTGTTGTAGCTATGCAAGCATCATAATGCCTCTGTTTTCATGCTGTCATCTGTTGCCACATCCACTTTTGAAAAACTCATTCTGTGAATAGAGCATGGAATATCATATTTCCTTCTTGCTGATCTCATAAAATATCCTCTGGATTCCATTATTGAAGGGTAATATAATCAGTCTTCATTTTGGAAGTTTGATTACTCATAAGAATATTTTATCAATTTGTTCTACTTTCCTACTGCTATGGAACCTCACATTTTATTTTAATTCTTAATTTTTTCTTGAGAAAACTTCTAAAGAGTTAGATAAAGGAAAGCCTTCCACAATGTTTTTAGACCATTGCTTTAGGAAGAGATGTGTTCATATCATTTACAGTCCTGTTTTCGTACATTTTCCTAAATACTTAGGAAAACATCTGTAAGGACTAGCAACAACTCTTACAAAATTATGTAATTTTGCACTCTTTTCCACAAATAGGTTGTATTCCTCCAGAAGTTGTTAATGAATATTTGATTATTTTCTGAATAATTTGGAAAGATCACATCTATCTTCTTAGGATTTCACAGAACTTCTCCAGAGAGATTGCACTACACTTGGTCTCTGAATATAGCCTAGATAACAGGAAGAATTAGGAATCTTCTCAAATCAATAGTGTGGACTTCAGTGCTCTCTCTTCAGTGCTACTTGTGAAGAAAAAATACAATCTTCCCTTCTCTCTTTCAAAAGGAAGGCAGAAAAAAATTATTCAAGGATTTTTTTCTGATAGCACTAAAATAAACGTTCATTCTTGTTTCTTCCTTCAGGTCTTAATTTTTTTATGCAAGAAGGTTCTGAATGCATCCATTCTCAGGTAGAACAGTCAAAGTTGAGTTTTTCATGAGGCATTTCAAACTCTGGGTAGGGTGGTGGTACTTCTCCCTGGAAACTGTTGGAAGAGGATGTGGAAAGTGAATACAATCTGTCCCTAAAAACTTCTCAAATGTATGTTCTTTATCTGTCTCATATGCTATCCCTTTAAGTCTGAATTTTAAGTTAAGTTATACTGTTTAAAAATAAGTGTCATTGTTGTCTGCTGATCTAAATAAGTAACATTTTCTTTATATCTAATGCAAAATTTGGGAAGCTTTCCAGAGGAAGATTCTAGGATTTTAGAAGAAGCTGCAGGAAAGGACTTGAGGACTTGCCCTCTTTTTACACTCAAGCTGGCTGTGCTGTAGCAGTATCCTCTGGGTAACTTCCATATATTTTAGAATATATGAGTTTTATTCAGAGTTTCCTTGGCTTTGCCATAGAAGTTACTCAAACTCTTAGTGCTAGAAAGCTCCTAATGCTTAACCTGAATCATTTTTCTTGCAGTTAGTCATGATGCTTCTTGACTTCTTTCCAGTGGGCAAAGAAAAACAGGTCACATCCTTTTTCTTAATGTCAAACATTTACATATCAAAGAACATTATCATATCTTGCTCTAGTCTAATCTACAAACTGAACAGCAGAGTTTCTATTACCTTTGTGTAAGTCATCTTTTCTGAGCTTCCAATTGTCTTTGATGTTTTTACCTGACTTCTAATTGGTCTACATATGTCCTGATGTTCTACTAGCCTACACATAGATACACTTCTATTTGAAGGTTTAGGATGAGTAGTCAGGAAAGTACTAGAGGCTACTTTGTGTGATACTACACAAATATACAAATATAGCTGCTCTTTGCTGATAACTTAGATTTATATTGCAAGTAGTTTTAAACATTCTACTGCCTTTCTATAGAGCTTGTCTGTCTTCCTCTTATGCAGGAATGGTCTTCAATTCTTACAGTTTTCAATTCAAAGATTAATCAGAAGTTTGTGCTTCTTCTCACTGAATTTGTTTTGTATCAGAAGGTTACTCAAATTAGTCAAGAGAATTTTTGATTCTGTTTTTAAAGCAGGGATTGGCCTCTCAAAGACTTAAAACCAAAAGCAGTAATGATATTTAGTTTAATAAAATAGTCTCTAATTCTGTTACATGAGAAGATATTACTGACAAATATTTTAAACTATTTTTTTTTACAGTAGTGCTCTGGAAAGCTACACTTCTTCACATATACTCAGTTAATTTTTATTAAGAAAAACTGACTTTGTGTGAGCATAGCTTCACAGTAGAGTTTAAGGTAATCGATGTATTTTTGTCTAGATTACACTAGATTAACACTCTTCAGGTTGTTAGTGAAATTATTATAAGAAGCTGTATAGAAAGCCATGCTAGAGTTGAGGTATGGCACTCAATTCTCTTCAAGATTTGATGATACTTATACTTAACAAATTCCTTTTAGAATACCATTTCTTCGTTATCTCAGTTCTTACAGAAAAATTATTCTAGTGTACTTAAATCATACAGACTATGTGTTATACTCTGGGTAGGCCTTTACCATACTTTTGAAGGGGCTGTTTTTCTGTTTTTGAGTCTACTGGAGGCACAGATTCTCAAAGTGATTATTACCAATTTTGAGATTGGTTTAGCCAGAGTTCCAGGGTGAATTTGTCTGATCCCATTTTCATGAAAACTTTCCTTTTATGTGAAGGTGATAAATAAGATCATCTAAGGAAAAAAAAAAGACACACTTCATTTACACATTTTAATTGCAGTCTCTTAAAGTCTGTTGGCAATAGTGTGTTCTTCAGGTTCTGTAATCACAAGGTTCCTAGCTTTTCCAACAGACAAATGTCATTGTGAATACAATATGAATGGTCTGGTTCTCTTTTTCTGCTTCTGCCCTCAGGAACTTGTTTACAGTGTAATTACTCATATGTGAAATCTTAATAATTCACATGTAGCACATATACATTTCTTTAAGTCTCTTTCCAAAGGCTTTTCCAGTAAAATGTCTGGAATGTTGTGTCCAGGTTATACACCAGTTTCTGTATACCTATTTAAATCATTTTCCAGGAGCGGAAGATCACTTTCCTATGGATTTAAAAAAGTGTAGCTCTTGAACATTCTTGAACTTCCTTTCCAGTGTGCAATGAACCATGTACTAAACATTACTCTTTGTTTGTTCTCTAACAGTTTTTTCAGCTTTCATGCTTAGAGAATGATACTTCTGGCAAAACAGGGGTAGGAAGGGTGGAAGGCTTTTATCAACATCTGAGAACCTTTGCCTGCAGGAGAATTAAAGAAATATGAGGATACTGTTTTGTGTGACCCTTTGGAAGTTGTTATTGTAAAAGTGGAAAGATAATTTTTTAATACTGAAAAATATGTGAGTCCTAACTTCCTGATAACCTTAGTAATTGCTTTTTAACTATGTGGATCACAACAGAGAATGTGATCAGTGGTGTGACTTTGCTGCATCGTCTTTGAAAGGCAAGTGACGTAAAGAGGCTTAGAGATGATCAGAGGAAGTATCAGAAATACTTAATGAAGGTGTGAATATTGTGGTGTGATTAGCAACTACAGTCAAAACCATAAGATGGAGATGTTAGTGATGTGTGCAGTCTCCTGGACAGAAGCTTCTTTGTTTGCTATCCAAGCTAGTGATACACAGTGAGCAAGTAGAGCCAGGGTAAACAAACCAGAAGTGGATTCAAAACGTCACATTTTAAAGAAGGCTAAGTCTCTGTCAATGCAATTAAATGCTTTTTATAGTTGATTGCATTATATAGGATTTGATAAGAAGCCAGTCAAGAATCACAGAAAAAAAAGGTGTTTGTAAAAAACTACAGCATTTGATAAAACTTCAGTGCCATCTGCCACTGGGAACCAATGGAAGAACTAAGAAATGTAGAGAACCAGCCCTAGGATTATCATGGGTGGTCAGAATGACTGTTGCTGAAAGACTAGAGAGGTATTGTTGATGGTTGTGTTTCTTCTCTGTGGAGACCTCGTTTCTTATGATGGTACCTGCTTCTCAGCTATGTTGGTGTTATCTGGTTGACTATCAATATTTATAGTGACCTGCCTGAATCAAGGGAGAACCTCCCCTTATCACAGAAGCTGTACATATTCCTGCTATATAAAGAGAGTGTGCACGAAGTTCTTTTAATTATACTATCTCTGGAAAATCCACTACAGAAAGTCAGATTTATTTTTCTTCTGATTTACTGCTGAGCCTTAGATTTAGACTCAAAAGTTGTCTACGTATTTCTCTGTTCTAAAATAAGAAGTTTGGTGCATTCCTAAAGATAGTTTCTGAAGATTTGTAAATTATTTATTACATTGACAGCATTTTGCAGGGCAAACCTTTTCAATCTTGGAATCTCAACTGATTCAGCAAACTCATCGCAGCGGTCTGTGTATTCTTTAAGTTTGGGGCTTTGATTTTTTTTCCTGTTATCCAGTCTTAGTAAAGATATTTTTTCTCAGACATATAATGGCCCAAGACTTCTCCCATAGGAAATACTCCAGACTGATTCTGACCATTAATAGACAAAACTCTGTAAAATGGGTGTAGTTTTCATAGAATTAATGAAGTTGGAATAGATGTCCAAGGTCATCTGTTCCAGCCTTTAAAGAAAAAGCATCATGTCAGTTAAACCCTAGCACCAAATGCCATGTCCAGTCTTTTCTTGAACACCTCTAGGAACAGTGACTCCACCACCTCCCTGGGGAGCACATTCCAGTGCTTTCGGTGAAGAAATTCTTCCTGAGGTCCAACCTGAACCTCTTTTTGCACAGTTTGAGGCCATTTCCTCGAGTTGTCTGGGAGAACAAGCTGATCCCCATCTGGCCACAACCTCCTTTCAGGTGGTTGTAGAGGGTGATAAGGTGCCCCCTGAGCCTCCTCTTTTCCAGGATAAACACCCCCATCTCCCTCAGCCACTCCTTGTTGGAGTGCTCCAGTTCTATTGCCGTTCTCCAGTCATGCTCCAGCACCTCAGTGTCTTTCTTGTAGTCAGGGGTCCAGAGCTGAACACAGGATTTGGGTATGGCCTCACTAGTCTAAGTACAGGGGGACAATCCCTGCCCTGGTGCTGCTGGCTGTGCTATTGCTGATACAGGCTGGATGCCTTTGGCCTTCTTGACCACCTGGGTACACTGCTGGCTTTTGTCTGAAGTCTCAGTATTGAACAGAATGTGCTATGTGTTCACTGTGTGATATCTGTTCAAAACTGCTAAGGTTTGTGGCAGGGTGAAACTATTCAAGAATGCTTCATATTTTTCAGTTTCTTTTCACCTCCATACATAGGGATTGTAGCTTCTGAGCCTCCTTGTTGTCAGAGACTTAACCATCATTAAACATCTCAGAAATACGTGAAGTTATTGCTGGAACCTGTTCTTTTAAAATGCAGCTTATAGGCCTTACTTGCAAAGCGATATTTAGGAGAAAGATATTTTCAAATACTTATTTGTAGTGCTGCCTAGGAGACACAAAACTTTACTTTTGTTTGTTCGTTTACTGGATTCTAAGACTGTTCAATAGAATGCAGTAAAATCCTTCTGGCCTCCTCAAGTTTATTCAAAGATAGAAAGAAAACTACTTTATCTGTTGCTTCAGTCTTACTTTTCAACATGAAAAATACCGAATTAATACCAAATCAGATCTTGTCATGTTTATTTAGAAGGTTAGCATAAGAATCAAATCTGTCCCCCGTGTTTAGAAGTGTTACTCTGAAAAATAGTAGGTGTTCCATTGTTGCAACTTCAGAATTATTCATATAAGAGATAATTCAAGATAAAGATGTCCAGAATATCTCTTTGAAAAGTTCTGAGTTGCCTCCACTGTTTGTAGAAATATCCTGCAGTTTGTACTTCCTGAGTGATGATCACTACCATAAAAGGAATTAGTAGCTAAGAATTCCTGCTACACATTACATTTAATCTTTTAAATTACCCAAAGAAATGGTAATTGTGAGGAGGAGCTTAACAAGAATAGGAATCTGGTGAAAAACAAGGGAGGAATCTTCTTAGGGTGTAGTGAGAACTTTGATATTGGTTGCTGAGTGTGGTATCTGATTTGAGGAAGGGAAGCAGAGTAGTAGAACAGTTTTGAAAATTGGGATGACTCAAAACAGGGCCTCCCAACTTTGTGGATGTTATTTGATAGAATATGGATTTGTTGCTGATGGCCAAGAAGGATTAAGATAAACCCATGTCATACCCTCCTTGCTACATACAGAAGTGGGACTTCTTACAGAATGGTCTAGGGAGACAAAAGCGTAGCAGTCTGTGTGACGGGGTCGTCAGTAAAAGCACACTTTTCATGTAAATTGAAGCTTTGACAGAGATACCATTCTGTTTTTTCATCTACGGTTTGGTACATTGCTTAATGATTCTTAACACTTCCAAAAATATCTGGTAGAAATTCAAAATGCAGAATAAAGCTGCTTTCTTGTTTAGTGGTGTTTCTTGAATGAAGCACATGGGACATGTTTTCCAGTTAATTTTTGCTTGTTAGAAGTGCTGACCTATGATGACCTGACCAGAATGGCTAATAATGATCTCAGTCACTTTTTTCTGAACATCAGTATTCCCCAGTGGATGAATGGAATCTGAATGTAGCTTTAAGAAGAGGAGACCTTCAAGGTGTGTTTCCCACCTTGCACAGTATTCCCTTCTAAGCCAAAACAATAGCTCAAAATTACACTTGGGACAGATTGAAAAGCTTCTCTTTTTCAGACTTTTTTCTAGGCTAACAGTTTACAGGAAGCTGATTAATTAGAGGAATTAGAACTTCACATGTAATTAATTGGAGAAATTACTTAATTAGAAGTGTCCTCTTTCTAAAATTTCTGTAGATACCCTCAAATCCTGGAAAGAGTGCACATAGCAAAAATTCATACATTAAATAAAAAAGGAGGGGAGATAAGGCAGGGAATGACAGAAAGATGCCTTTAGATAGTGTTTTCTAGATAGTAATGAGTGGGGGAGGTTGGAATAAATTTACTGAAAATAAAATTTAAAAAAAGAAAAGAAAAAAAATTTAAAATGAAGTGTCAGA
Organism: Trochalopteron elliotii; assembly: GCA_024734555.1. Lineage (NCBI taxonomy): Eukaryota > Metazoa > Chordata > Aves > Passeriformes > Leiothrichidae > Trochalopteron > Trochalopteron elliotii. The sequence goes on along the minus strand of JANPWX010019540.1, from coordinate 172,090 downwards.
ATCCAGGTTAAAGAGGTTGTATATGTTTTGGGTTTGTTTGGGGTTTTTTTTATTATTAAAAATGTGTGACCGAAATGGCTAGTGCCTATACACTGATTATTAAGTCTTCATCACTGAACCTTAGTAAGAATCTTTTTGATCTTTCCTTTTTTCTGTCATCAACTTGCTTTTGTTGATCATTTTCTAATAGCTGATATTCTGCACCTTAGGTACTATTTTTATTTATTCTTTTTTGGTGGTGGGTTTTTTTTGTTCCGTCTTCTCTGAAATGGTCCCTTCTCTACTTGCAGTGGACCGCTAAAATTCCTAGGAAATACACTGCAACTATCCAGATTGCATCTTGATCTAGCGATGATGTGCTTCCTACCAATCTTATTTAGACTTTTTGTGAACGCAGTTATATGTAGAGATACACATTAAAAGTATGCAGGTTATATTTAGTGTGTTTTTATATAAACATGAAACAACATAACTGTTCAGTTTTTCTGAATTATTATTCTAGGATCAAGACAACCTTTAATCCAACAATCTCAGCCTCCACCTTATTCATCACCTAGAGATGTTCCCCCAGACATATTGTTAGATTCTCCAGAAAGAAAGCAAAAGAAACAAAAGAAAATGAAGTTAGGCAAGGATGAAAAAGACCAGACTGAAAAAGCTGCAATGTATGATATCATTAGCTCTCCTTCCAAGGACTCCACTAAGCTTACATTAAGACTGTCTCGTGTAAGATCTTCGGATATGGACCAGCAGGATGATATGCTTTCTGGTTTGGAAAACAGCAGTGTGTCAGAGGGTGATATTCCTTTTAATGTGCAGTACCCAGGACAGACTTCTAAAACACCCGTTACTCCACAGGATGTTAACCGCCCACTAAACGCTGCTCAGTGTTTGCCGCAGCATGAACAGACAGCTTTCCTTCAGGCACAACAAGTGCCTGTTTTACAACAGAACACTTCCGTTGCTGCAAAACAACCTCAAACTCCTGTGGTACAGACACAGCAACAGGTTTCGCAACAAGGAGCTATAACGTCATATGATGAAGTAGAATTGGATGCATTGGCTGAAATTGAGCGGATAGAACGTGAATCAGCTATTGAAAGGGAGCGATTTTCAAAAGAAGTGCAAGATAAAGGTAAAAGGATGTGTGTGTGTATATGCACTCTATATTATAAAAATATATATATATATATATGCATATAAACCCCATATATATATATATAAAGAACTTCCTGTCATTGTCACATAGTTCAATTCTGTTTACTCAGTGTAGGTTCTTCTGCAACATTCATCTCCATTCCCTTCCAACAATGAACTGTAATCTTTCATGTATGCATATTTTGAATATCTAATATTCTTTATTTGGGGTCTTAATGGATGGAAAGTGAAATTCTTACGTTTCAAAATTCTTTTAAAATACTCTTACTTTGAACCATGAGACTGAATGAAATACAGTTGATGTTGTTTATAGTTTCTAGAATCCCAGCAGTACCATAAATGAATATTTGTAGAAAGTTTTGATAGTTGTGTTATTAATCCATGTTGCCTAATTTAAGAAAATGCAGGAAAATTGTTTTGTCCCATTTCTATTCATATCCCCAATTGGATTTAATGTGAAGGAGATGGTAGACTAAAATCACATGTGTTCTGTTCTTTTGAAGGTAGTGTATTGATTGGGTAATATATACAATTATGTTTTCTCTAATGTTTGTTCAACTGGATATTAATTATTATGTAGGAATTAGAAACTTTAGAGAGCTACCATGTATCTGTATGGTCTGTAGCACAGAATCAGGTGGGTCTCTGAAATATTTTATCTTCACATCGGTAGGTGCACTTCCTGTCTTAATGGATTTAACTGAATCTATCTATTTTTTTTTTATTTCTCTCTTTTTCTGTTAACTGGTTTGAAGGTCTTCGGTTTCAGATGTGTTTTATGCATTAGATAGTAATAATTTACCATAAGTATTTTTCAGAATCTTCCTCTGCACCATGTTTGACGTCTGAGAAAAAAGAAATCTTTTGTAGCATAATCCTAATCTATTAAATACTCTCAAGAAAAGTCTTGCAGAATGGAAAAGGGTGAAAATTCCGATTTTGGAAATTCATAAGTGAAATTGGTCCATGTAGACATACTTGCATGGAATTAATTCACACACAATTTGAGTCTTTAACCAGCGGAGAGGGAGCAAATTTTCTCCCTATTCAGAGTGGGTTTTTACTGTTTTAAGAGATGCCTGAGTGGTGAGGGAAGGAGAGAGTTTGTGTGTGTTTGTGTGTATCTGTGTTTGTTGTACTAAAAGGTTTAACTTCTAAGATGTTTCTTATTTGGTAACTAAATCAAACCTTTTTAGAAGAACTATGTATGAATATAAGGAGAAAAGCCGTGCTGACCTCAAAAGAAATCTCTACTGATCTCTACTGTCTTTAATTTTAATTTAATGAGATGGAGAATTTGTTTATTTGCTTAAATCTCTTCCATTAATTTTGAATTTATTGTTGAACTTTAGTTTACCTGTTACACATCCATGATCAGAGCCTTGATTTGTTTCTTTTGGGGAAAGGAGTGATTTTTATAGACTGTGACCTTTTCTGTTCCCTGCTGATCAATAACCGTCTTCCCAAATACAGATTCCAACCTTATGGTTTCCCCTTACCTGCGTCCTCTAGTAGGTCTCAGATTTTCCTGAGTTCCTACAATTGCTATAAATCGGGCACAAGAGTTGGTGCCGTATACTGGGACAAATCATCACTATTTATTCACTTGTGCTAAGTTCCCGCTATGATAGAAAGCAGCACTTTTCACCTTTTCACTCTGGCTCTTGCGGTTTCAGCCATGGCCGCCTACTATATATTTTAGCAGTCATGGAACAGATTTCCTGAAAATGTTACCTTGGAGAAATAAGTTCTTTTTTTTTTTTGGTAATGCTTTTGCCACTGCTTGTAAGTTTATGCTCTATCTAGAAGCTGATACCCTCTGGAATTGTAGTTAGAGCTGTTTGGTTTTGTGAGGCTGCAGGAGGAAGCATCCTCTATTGTTTGTATAGGAATATATCTGCTAGAAACATATTCAATAACTTCTAAATATGTCATTCATTTCTGCAAAGCTGCATAGTGTATTTACACAAGAGGATGGCATGTGTGCCTTTTTGTACATGTACTGAAACTTCAGATCACCTTATGCCAGGAAGAGAGCATGGGTGTAGCAAGTGCTTGGTCTAATTATAGTGGGAGTGCACAGTGCCAGCTGATGCTTTACAGTAGCAAGCATTCCTTTAGAGAACTTAATCAAAATGCTAGCACATGCTAAAACCTGCATGAAAGCATCTTTGCTGCTTTTGTAACAGAGGCATGGGAATGCATATCACGGCCATGCTGTGTTTTCTGTGTATACTCACACCAGTTTCCATAAATTACTTTCAGTAAAGTGGTACTCAAAAGTTGTCAAAACTAGTCAAAACTATTACTGACAGTAAATTAGTAGTCTCTTCTGCCCTTTATTTTAGACATGAAATCTCCATAATTCTATACTCCATCATAGCTTTTCAAATGCATTCTTTTTAACAGTAAGGGTTTGGCTGGATAGGGCATGTTTATTCTGAGGCTGATAACTGGTAGTGTGTAATAGTTTATTTCAGAGAAGCAGCAGAGATTTGAGGGGTGGGGGAGGGGGCATTCTTGCTAAAAATATATATAACTTGGCTAAGGGAATGCTGAGGTCTGAGGTGTTTTTTTTAATGATAAAGTCCTTTTATATTTGGTGCTGGTAGGAAATGGGGATTGGAGCCTTGTGGTAACTTATATAGTACTTTCTGTAATAAATCATTGTTTCTAATAAAGCTGTTAAAATGCTTAGCTTCCACCAAACAAAGTCTTTCAAGAGCAAAGCATTCTGTGTTTCAGAAGAGGAACTAACACAGGGTTTTGCGGAAGTGCCGCCTTCTTTGAAAAGCAGCTTATCTTTCTGAAATCTGATTTTCATGCTTTCGCTTTATGAAAAAGGAATCTCTAGTGCAAAAATCACTAATACAAAATCTGACAAGTTTGGGCTAGCGTGTGTCAGATAGGCATAAGGAGTGATTTTATAATATAGACTTCCTTCCTCATATCCAAGTGTTTTTGGCAGCTATGTTTTTATAATTCTGTCCTTTTGGGCTGCTTGATTCTTGGATTAAGTGGAGTGCATCCTCTTCATTTATCATGATAGAGAGGTGCGAAGTTTAACAAGTTTGTTTCATCCTTGTCCTCTGTGTGGAAGTGCAGGAGTTCATCACCTCTTTATACTTTATCTCCTCTTTATAATTTATGCATCAAGAAAGTCTCTCTGTTGGTTAATTTAACAAGCAATTTTTCTGTGTCTGTTAGTGAAAGGAGATTTTGAAGACCTAGGCATTTGGGACCAAAAGTTACATTGTAATACATCTCTTATATTTAATAGCTTCAATACTCCTAAATAGTCATGTAAAATGACATAACTCAGATCTTCAGTTCCCACTGCCCCCCTCACAATGGCCTCTATACTCTCATCAGATACATGATGTTGATCAATACTAGATCATGTCTCATCTTTTGAAAAAAGGTGTAGTATTACAGATAGATCTAGTTATTATTTATCAAGACTCACTTTATCTGAGTTGGAAAAAAAAGTGTTTCAGAAGGGATATTAGAGAAGTGGATTGACATTTTCCACAACGATTGACAGGTAAACCATCCTCTACTCTTGTTACATTGTGATATTTTCATGATAGAATTTCTTCAGAAAGGTAGTGGAACTTAATTCACACTTTCTTCTCTTCTAATTACTGCCAGTAGTCACACTTCCTGTGCTACTTGGTACTGTTGAAGGCTTTTGAAACAAGTAGAGGTCTATATTCTGAACCAGTTTATGTCTTAATTGACATTGTGCTTTGTTCGCATTCTGAAGTTGACTACTCCAAGAAACTACAGGAAATCCTATTGAGTTTTAGAAACTGTCCCAAGAACTTCTGTTGTTCTCAGGCATCTTTTTTTCCTTTTGGGAGATGGGAATGTTGAGGGAGAAATTTCGTTTTGGTAATCTGAGTTCTTTGCATTAACTTATGCTTTGCCACTGTTCAGGTACAAGTGGCTTATCCTTCTGTGTAAGTAGTTAAGTAGTTAGTCTGTCACTTTTAGACTAAACCTTTCCTAAAACATTACATTAAGTTCTTCTTTTTCAAGATGTAGACCTGCTACAGAATTAATTTTCGGATATAAAGTTTACACATCAAGATCTTTCATGCTTTTCTAAAACCTTCAAATACTGTGAAACAAAAATGTTTAACATGTTAAGGCTAAAAGGAGCTTGGAGTCTTTTAGTGACAGGACAAGGGAAGAGAACCTTGAAAATTACATAAAATCCCAGAAAGTAACCCATCTTTTTCAGATACTCTTTTGCAAATTGATTTAGCTTTTTTTATTTTATTCAGATTTGCTGCTTTTTAATCTGAGCTCTTCCATACACAGAATTGTGTGGTTAGGGTTTAGGCTTCTTCAAAGATACTTCTGTATAATACAGCTGTCTTAACAGAGGAGTTCTGCTTGTAAAAGGCACTGTTTTCTGGCATTTGTGAGAAGAGTAATGAAATAATTAACCATTTCATTGGGAAGCTAATTTTTTTTAAACTTAAACGATTAGAAGGATTTTTTAATGAGAAGAACCAACTTGTATATGTGTGTTTTTCCCTATATATTTTTCCCCTGAGGATCCTTTTTACCCACTTCTTTGGAATCTTACTGTGGATTCTTTGAATTAGGAAGAAATGAAGCTGTAATAACTTTTTTCCCAATAATTGGATCAGTTAGGGGGCATTTGGATGCCTGCTGTGGGCCCTTCTTTTTTTGGTTCGTTCCAAGCCCTTAGCAGCAGAGACACTCATCCCAAGAGTGTGAATCTGCCGGAGCAAAACTCTCAAAACTACAATTATAGGTAAGTAACTTTTTCTCTTACCTTTTAAGTTCTTACCCAGTTCCTCTCCCTTTCTCCCCATTACCCATCTCCCCGATAAAATTCCATAAAGAGGAAACTAATAGAAGAATAGTATTAAGAATTAATAATTTGTTTATGTCTAAATTTTATGTAGCCAGTTAATGAAATGTGTAATTATAACCAGTGTATTAGCATTCATTTCCAAAAATATGTTTTAGGGGGCTTATTTCCTTAAAAATGGAGCTACAAGTAGTAATTTGTAAAGTGATCTTGCAGATTACAGTCATTAATATCGGAACATGAAGAGATAGAGTGTGAAAAATAAATAACTGAGTGTCTGTGTAGTAGAATGTGAGACTTAGGAATCATGTGTTTTGTATATACAAGCTTTCATTAGGTCTGCATTTTGTAGTGTGATGTAATGGATGAAACTGGCACCTTATGTAGCTCTTCCAAGAAAAACCAGTTTTGCAGCCTCCAGCTCCTATAAAAGACAGATTTTGTGTTTGTATGTGTCCAGACAGGTTTTAAGAAAAATAAGGGAAAGAAATTCCTGTTATATTAGAGGAATTGCAATGAAATGTTGCAATGTTTACACCTATCTGTGAAAAGTTACTTCCTTTCATAGTTTTTATGAAGATTGAAATATTAACAAGTGAAAAACGTATTTTTTTAAAAAAGTAGGATCATATAATTTAATAGCATTTTTATTTGTGCTCATATGTAATCAAATCAAAATTCCCCTATTTATCCCAGTTTGTGCTTTACGTAGCGTAGTGCAGAAAACTGCTCTTGTAAGAAGATGTAGAAAATAACTAAACAGTAGCAGTTTAGCAAGAAACCTTCTTTGTTTCAGTCTAGGCTGTAAACTAAGACCACAAAATTCAATATAAATTGCATGTAATGTATACTCTTGATCGTACCTGTTGGATGAGAGGATTTATGATACCATTAACCCAGTAATGACTTGCATACTGGGACAGTCATTTCTCTATAATGGATTTAAATCTTGATAAAGAAATGGCACGAGTCGTTAATAAACCCTATTAAGAGCTTAATCCCAGCATTTCTGTAGTTCAGTCACTACATTCATGCTGACATCAACCTAAGAAGACACAAATGTTTTTTTGTTGTCATGGAATAAAAATGTTACTGGTGTAGTTAATCGATGATATTTTTGATTGCAAGGCAGAGCAAAATCAACAGTTGGAAGGGAGAAGTGAAAGTCATTGCTTATTTCTAAAGTTTTCTGTCTATACAAATGAATTAAAATCTAATTGGATATATTAGCTGTGATACTTAAGTAGTTTTCAGTAAGTCTGATGTTAGTGTGTTGCATTTTTCTTGTGGAATTAGATGCTGCACTGGGTATTTCAATGCACTTCAGGTTTTGCTGAGATACTTTGAGTTTAAAAACTGTAATTTTGCACAAAATCACATGGATAAAATCCAGCATTTATGCTGAAAAAGCGATCTCATAAATTAAAGTCATATGGTTTGTGAAAGCAATATTAAATTCAGGAAGCTTAAGTTACAGTTTCCAATCTCTAAACAAATGTAGATATTTGATTATACATTTTTGCAGTTCAATTTTTGTTATTTCCTGGTGCGGTATATCCTTTGTATTACTATAATTGACAGAGAATAGTGACTAACCAGACATCCTTAAGTAGAAAATTCATAAGATATGATTGTGTTATTGCTATATTTAAGACAAGAAGCAAAGCTTCAGAATCTTCGTTTTGATGAAGTCTACTACTCCTTAAGGCATGTCAGGGATTGCTGTAGCCTTTTTGTGTTTTGAACTGAGTAAATTTAGATATCCCTTCTGATGAGGTTTCCTTTTTGGACAATGACCAGAAGTTTGATGAAGTCTTTTAACAGATTGCCAAAGATTAGGAGGTATTTCTGTTCTGAGTCTTGTGAGTCGCTTTCTTTGAACTGCAGCAGCTGAAAGTCTTCTGGTCTCTTCAGAGATTTTTGGAATTATGTACCATTCTGTAAAACTTCCTATATGAGGCTCATGACTGTACTTTCTTGGTTTCTTCTGTAAGGGAGGAAGCAGTGAGAATAAAATCTTTGCCCTGTGTTGGCTGAATCTCTCCTTCAAGGAGAGGAGCTAGTAGTGTAGAAATCTCTTCTGGGAAGATAATCTGGGAACGGTTCCCTTTGGTTGTTCAGTTTTTTTCTTTGCTTGGCATAGGACTTTGAGGGGAGGTCAGATGGGAGCAAACTCTTATGGGTTGTCGATGGTGTGCATACATGAAGGAACAGAAAAGAACTGGTATTTGCCCTCACTCCCCTGACAGGTCATCCACTGGTACCATTGAAGTAATTTTAAAGATTCCTTGTATACAGATTAAATTCTTGTGGTCTACAGAGCACTGCTGGTTGGGAGGATAGGGCATTTAGACAACTTTGAAGAGATCTGTGAAAAACAACTAAGAAAAGGAAACAGTTGACAGTAGATGTGTATTTGTTATTTGGACATTTAGCTATGTGCCATTTGTGCAAATTTCTAATCTTGATTGCCATTTTAAATAAGATAAGATTATAATTTGCCTTTGTCTGATTTGGCTCTGATGTTGTTAAAAAATAGAAGGTTGGACAATATGAAATGACCTCTTCGGACTAGTATATTTGAGTTAAATTTGTTAATTAGTGATATAATTAAATAAGTTAATAATTATCATTAAATAAGTATTTCAAATGAGGGGAAGCATACCCTAGTAATCTCTAATATGAGAGATTAGAAGAGTTAGAGCTTTAAAGATGTAAAACTCTTAAAGGTTATCCTTTACAAAAAGAAAATTTATACTTCCAATTACCATTTAAATGTTTCATCTAGAATTTACTATGAGAGGATCAATCTTTTTTGTGTCTCTGAAGAGGAGAATATTCACATTTAACAATTTTGAATGTGAAGTCTCCCACTGGGTCCCTTACAAGGTGTAAATGGGGGAAGCAAAAATGTATCTGTTATGTCTATTTGTAAGTATACCAAACAGTATTAATTGAGGCAAGTGTTACCATTTTGCTAAAAGGAAGCCTAGCAACCATGCTTATGGTTGTTATTTAGACTTGTTACCTTTCCATAGATACTTACAAAAGGCTCGTTTCAACTTCTAAGCCAAGCAGTTCTAGAACTGGGTATCATCCAATTATAATCAGTTGTTTAAAGAGTTTATTCTGGGATTTAAGGTAATCATCAGGCTTGCAAGGAAGCAGTAATGTAGAGGGTTTCAGCACTAAGGATATCTTGACTGTTGCTTTGGAAAAATTCCAGGCTGAGTAAAAGAATAGAGATACATTTATAATACACCTCTCCTCATCCGCCTGCTGCTTCTAACGCTTCCTCAGCTTCCAAGCATATCTGTTTTCAGGATGAATGTTCTTGAAATCACGATTGCCTTGTAGTTTCAGCAGAAATGTATCTCAAGATGTCTGTGGTTTTTTTGCACAAAGGTTCCACAGTAATTAATAATTTCAAAATCTTAAACTCCTCATAACTTTGATACACAGATGTTTCCAAAGGTGAAGGCCGTAAGCCATAACCTGTCTCCAGAGACACTGTTCATAAAAGGATTGGTGGGAGATTACCACTTGGAAATCCAGCTAATTTTTTTCCCGTGTTCGGCATGTGGTTCCAGTAATGTTTTGTTTCCTGTGCCACAGTGAATCATTTCATTTGATAGAACAGCTCTACTATTTTTTATCATAATGTAGTTTATCATCTCACTTTGAGCTCCAAGGTACTGCCTTTTAGTGAGCATGTTGCAAGGTAAAGAGAACATTCTTACGAATTTGCCAAGTCAAAAGGATTCATATATAGAATAACTGTTCTCTGAACTACCATAAGTTTGTTAAAGGAATTGAAAAAAGTGTAGGTATATTTTGTATAGATCTACAACCTCAGAGAAAGGTGGAAGAGTGAATAATGGAAGAGTGAATAAAAGAATCTGAAAACAACGAACTTGTATACCCAATCATTAATATAGACAGAAACCTGTTCTGTAATTTAATATTCTATTTACTGTGAAAGCTGTTACAAAGCCAGAAACAAAAACATCCTGATCACACTTTATTGGACTAAAGAGGTTGTGAACCAGCATGTTTGGAACTGCAACAAGCTTTAGATGTAGGTCTGTAAGATTTCAAAGAAAGACATTAGTCTGATATTTTGGTGAAGTCCTAGATCCCCATATTAAAAAAAAAAAAATACTACTGTCTATGGAATGGAGTGGTTGAAGCTTGAATACTGATGCCTTGAAGGATATGAAGTATATTTCAATGGATATTGTAAAAATTCATCTGTTCATTTTGGGACTCACGACTTAATGAAGCAACTATATGCAAACTTGCATATATTTGAGTGTAGAAGAGAAGATCTGAAGACTTCTGTTTTTAGAGGTTCACTGCTCTCTTCTCACCTCGCTGATTCTAATTCTCATATAGCTGAAAGTGAGTTCAAGATTTTATAAAGCCCTCAAAACACAATTTCAACTTCCAAATTTTTGCAGCTATTATGTAAAATTAAAAAGTTTTTGTACTTATTCAATGGAATTTTTTCATTATGCTTTATGAAGGCAGTGGTACTATGTACTCATCCTACCTTTTTTGCCATAGTTCAACTGGATATTTTCTTATACTCAGGACAGCTTTTTTTGTCCTAGATCCAGAATTCTCATAGAGGCAAAGCAGTAATGATTGAGTCTAGTTTTGAGGCTCACTTTCAGGATGCACTGGAAATAAGAAGAAATCTGTGAGTGATCTGTACCGCTGTCTGCAATCACCTTGCCGTCTAAGAAATTAAAACTATGAAGGTGTCCCTTTCTTCTCAGGCAAGATGTCAAGTTACTATAAACATCAGTATTCTAATGTCAAGAAAAATGAAGAATGTGCATCGGAACAGCTATGTATTTAGAGGGAAAATGTGTGCCAAGTTGTGATGTGATCATCTATTTATGTGTTCTCAACTTACAATTTGACATTTTGGATGATGAAGAACAGCAGCATGTTGAGCCTGGTCACTTACAGAAGTCCAAGCAAGAGAATTGACCCTACTTGAATTGTTTTGATTCTTTGTTCTTGGTGCCTTCAGCATGAGGGCTCTGAAAGGTGAGTTTTGGTTGATCCAGCTACAGCTGTTTAAGGCATCACAACTCGTGACCATCTGCTCCTATAATAGGCATAAAGAGGACAGCATTTTCTTGCTTAAAACTGAATCATTCAGCCTGGTAGGTTAATGCAACCACCTTCACTAGTGCCTTATGGTGATGCATTAGACAGTGAAATGTAGTTGTGGAAATATGAATGCATGTTCCTTTCTGCTACAGATGAAAACTATAGTTAAAGAAATGGAGCAGATAATGAATAACAGTAACATCTTAAAGACTACTGTTAGATCTACCATCAGAGCTTTACTGGACTTTTTCAGTGTGCCTGGCATTTCTGGACTAAAATGACAGGGCTGACCAACTTTCTCGTAAGAATGCAAGTTTCTGAACTTCGATTTCAAAATTTAAAGAGTTTTAATTGAGAAGTAAGGTAATGATGTGTGTGGATGTATGCATATTTTTTCTACTCCATAGTGAAGAAAAATTGATCTATGTAAGTCCTCATATTAATCCAGCAGTTGCTGTAGCAAAGAAAAACCAAAAATCTCCATGCTAAAAAGCTGCACCTTTGATTTGGAAAATTTACTTTGCCTCACATGTTTATCACAAAGTTGGCATTTATTGCTACAGGCTTTTATTGAGTTTTGCAAAGTTCTTTATTTGCAGTTGTTCAGTTTCTGCTTGGAGTTTATTGTATCTGTCTTCACTGTCTTCCAGCCAGTAAATCTTGTACAAAACTTTGGAGTTTTAGAAAGTTAGAGATATCCAAATAGATTTGAGGATGAAAATCATGGGGAAAGAAGCCTGTTCAGATCACTGGAATTGGCCATGTTACTGCTTCTAATTGTGGCCTAATTTTAATTTTGGAGGTGATCCTTCAAAGTATTTCTAAATGAGAGTCTTCTAAAATTTTACAAGAAATTAGAAAATTCATATGTTGTAATTCTGGTTTACAATTCCAGAGGACTGTGTGGGTTTTTTCATTGGCATGTATTTCCCTATTTCTTGATTGCATCCTCCTTACTGTCCTTTCTGTACCTGCTCTGAGTAGGAGAGCTGGTTCATTGCATCTGGTGGTCACAAGGCACCACAAACCTAGGCACAAAGTCTGGAATTTTTCTTACTTTGCATTTGTGGTCTAGGCATTTTGACAGTAGATCTATGTCTCGTAATTCCTTAGACTTAGAATCATATTCCCTGATTACAAAGTTTGGAGTCTTTTTGACTAATTACACAGTGATAGTTGAGAAATAAGACTAGAAACCTTAGTGCAGGTAGTGAAATTCTTTTTAGTTTAGAGTTCTGTGTTGGTAATATAATGGGTTGTAGTTTTATATGGGTAGAATATACTCTTTGGGATACTTCCGTGTGCTTGTCATTTCTGTGAATTGTACCGAATTGCAGGGGGTGTGGTTGACTCAATTTTTCTGTATTCTGGTCCTAATGATTTTTTAGTGTAAACGGAAAGGCTTATTGCAGAGTCAGGTTCTTGAAAGAAAATTATCACTATAATTTTTGTTTCATCTGTAAAAAGCATTATGATTGCAAAGGGAAAATAACTCAAGTTTTTAAGTGTGTAGTGGCCCCCATCTAATAGCCGTGCTTTATAGTAGAGACTCCAACCCTTTGTGTACTGCTTTGCTTCAAAGAGAAGCATGGAGTGGTGGAATAGTTACTTTATCAGTTTTGTTCACTGTTTGTGTGTTCCCTGACTAAAATATGTGTGAAGTCCAGCTGATTCACTGAACCAACTAGGGAAAACCTCTGTCATAATCATTGCAGATCCTTGCTTAGTACATGTGTAATAAAGCAGGTTGAATCTGCAGTAGATGTCTTTTACAGTAAAATTCCTCAAAAACTAGTTGTGGAGCTAGCTGCACCTTAACTTTGACTTTTCAGACTTCTGCTTCAAGTGTAATTGAGTAGTTTGGGGGTTTTTTAAATGGGTTGGGGTTTTTTTGGTCCTTATGTATTGCAGCTGCTTTATTAGGGGGTTCTCTTGGGAATTACACAGGGCCTTTGATTTCATATGTTTTGTGGGAGGGTTTTTTAATGATTAATTGACATTTGTGGGAGACTGACAATGAACGATAGTCTGAATACATGAAAAAGTATTAGTTAGAGAAGTCCTATTCTTGCTTTTAAATTCAGTGGATTTTGATGTGCGTGCACGTCTGTGCTGAGAAGGATTAATCGTGGGAGCGGAAGGGAATGAATATTCTTCCTTGGACATTTATCAGTTTTTATATGTAACTTGTGATTTTTTTTTCTCTTTTAACTTGCAGATAAGCCTCTGAAGAAGCGAAAACAAGAAAACAAACCACCAGAGGCTGGAGGTGCTACTGGAGGAAATAGAGCAGCTTCTCAGGAGACAGGTTCTGCAGGAAATGGGGCAAGGCCGGCATTGATGGTTAGTATTGATCTGCAGCAAGCAGGAAGAGCAGACTCTCAGGCAACAGTAACTCAGGATTTGGACATCATCAAAAAACCTGAAGAAATTAAGCAGTATAATGACGGGTTTGTGTGTGTTCCCCAAGAAGACACTGTTGGAGTTCTCAAATTTAAACCTGAAAACCATCCAGAAATTTTCAGAAAAAGGTCAGACTTCGAAAGTCAAAAGACAGATATCCAGCAAAATGAAAACAGACAAATGGAATTCCAGCAAAATGAGAGCAGACGGTTGGAAAGTAAATACAATGAGAGCAAGCAGTTAGAAGTGAAACATGAAAGCAGGCAAATGGAAATGAAACAAAATGAAAACAGACAGACAGAATCGAAACAAAACGAGAGCAGGCAAATGGAGATGAAACAAAATGAGGGAAAACAAAATAATGGCAAACAGGAAATACGGCAGAGGCCAGAAACGCCGAAACAGAAGACTGAAGGCAGACCTGAAACACCAAAACAGAAGAGTGAAGGGAGGCCTGAAACACCAAAACATAAACATGATAATAGGAGGGACTCCAGTAAACCTTTGTCAGACAAGAAAATTGAAATATCTAGGCATAAACTAGATGTGAAATCTGATCCTTCAAGGATGAAACCTGAAAGTCGACCTGATCCAACAAAACCAAGGCCTGATGGGCGCTCAGTTTCTGATACACCAAGGCGTGACCATGACAGCCTTAAACAAAGGTCGGAGGACAGGGGGGAGTCAGAGAGATACAGAGGAGATCCATCCAAGATTAGAAGGCCTGAATATTTGAGATCCTCCAACAAAAATGAACATGATTCTAAGCATGGTATTAAATCTGATGGTTCAAAACCTGAGAAATTTGAAAGGAAATATAGGCATGAGTCTGGTGATTCAAGGTTTTCTTCTGGGGATCAGAAATCAAGACCTGACAGTCCTCGTATAAAACAGGAAGGTAAAGGGGATTCTAGCAGATCAAGACCTGATAAACCTGGTTTTAAGTCACCAAACAGCAAGGATGAACGAAGGACAGATGGGAATAAGAGTAAAGTCGATAGTAATAAAGCACATGGTGACAGTAAAGCAGAGTTTCCCAGTTATTTGTTGGGAGGAAGATCTGGTGCATTGAAACATTTTGTCATTCCAAAAATCAAGCGTGATAAAGATGGCAATGTTACTCAGGAGTCAAGGAAAACTGAATTTAGAGGTGAACATAAGGATAAAGTAGAGAAGATTGGGCTAGTTGAAGATCTAAATAAAGGAGCTAAGCCTGTAGTTGTCCTTCAAAAGCTTTCTTTGGATGATGTGCAGAAATTTATTAAGGACAGAGAAGATAAATCAAGGGGCTCTTGTTTTAAACCTAACAAGAACAAGTCATCCAAACCTAATAAAGGTAAGATTGTTTTAGTATTAATTGCATTGTATCTCTTACACTTGAGTTTTTGTAGATTTTTCTACTTCTGCTGTTAGAAGTTAAATGCAAACATTTGGTAGTTTATATGCTTGCTTATAGGGTGAGAAATAAAGTGAAACTAGTCTAAGGGACTAGTCTAAGGACTTGTCATTATCGGAAATCTTTCTACAAATGTACCTGAAATTATTTATTTACTTCAGTACAAGTACTTAATCTGGCAGCACTTAAGTGGTCTTAAGATGTACTTCAGCTGCATTAGTTTTATATGGTAATTTATCCAGTGAAATCCTGTTGTATGTATAATTTTACCTAGTGTAGGTGCGTCGGTATAATGGACTGCCACTACTTTAAACACTGTTGCTGGAATGATGGGAAATACTAAGTATGCAGGCCCTAAGATTCTTTTATATATTTAATTTGAAGTGAAATGTTTTTTTCCAAAGCATGTTTCGACATGGTGGTAGTAAGAACATAGTTGCAAAGTCTCATCTACCTCTTTAACACTGTAAATGCAAGTCAATTGAGGAGGTTCCATACTTAAGACTTTGTGGCAATAAGCATGGAAAAACATCTGGTCTGTAGGAGAATTCATATATCATTGTCTCTAGTGTCCATTATATGCAGAAAGAAGAAAGCTGAACAATTAGCTGGCATTTTGAAATTAGTAGTATGGACAGGAAATAATTTAGAATAGCTTGCAGGTTTGAAATTTAACTGATTGTCTCTTCTGCAGATTTAACACTTCAAAATAAGATCTCTTTTGTTCTTGGTGGTTTCATTTTGGCTTCTTTGGTTTCAGACTGAAGTAGATCATTTCACATTGTGAAATCAGCATTACTAACTGATCAGGTTTCCTTTTATAATATTTAACATTTAAAGAATCAAAATTTCTTATATAGTCATGTTTATAGAGTTGTCGTGTCTTAAAATAGTCAGATCAAAAGCCAGAGGAGAGGTTTACACCTGTATGTAGGATAATGTGTAGATCCATTTTGAGGTCTATAATGAATTTGAGATAAAAACATTTTCTTACCTAACTGATCTGGTAAGAAATTATGTAGAAATCGTCTTTGTGAATGTATATTTTATGTGCACCTGTAAAGAGATGTTGTCTGTACCATTAATTTCTTGTGCTATGCCTGTTTTCTGTGTACTAATCTGTTTATATTAACTCTAAAAAGCCTTAATAATAATTTGTGATGCATTTTACATCTTTGTAAAATATTAACCTCCTTACTAGGGATTTCTCTTTGTCCTGGAAATAAGAACATCGTCCCTGTTCCTTTTTGAGGTTCAAAAGAGGCAAAATTTCCCTTTCTAATAATAAGTGTCTAGAGTTAGCCATAAAATTATGGTATCTTTGTTTTCAGTTTAATTTGAAGCTTTCAGATTATGTTCTTGATAGGAAATGCTAAAAACTTTCTGGTGGAACTCAAGTTTAGTCTCAGTAGGATAGATTTATTTTTATGTGCAGAAAATCAGTGACTTTAAAGTCTTCAGAACAGTAGGTAGTGCATGTATACCTTCCAAACTATTTCTGAATTTCTTTATTTCTTGTAGTCTGTATTATATATGCTTATGTATGTAGAATGTTTTAGTAATGTGTAAAGGTTTTAATGACTTTTGGTGTGATTCTAGTAGCTGTCACAGATGAGCAGTGCATTGATTTTAAAGTCAGGTTTTTAATTTTTCTGCAATGTTTTTCTTCATTTTTTTTCTTTCAGAAGTCATCATTTTCTTGCATTTCTTGCACTTTGAAATAACTTGGGACATGTTTTACAGGGGAAAAATGGTTTGAATCTGATATGAATCTTTTTGCAAATGTATTCAGAATAAGGTTCTTACAGTACTAGATACTGGAAATAGGTTTCATGAAAAGAATAATGTGACTATTTTATGCTACAAATCAAGTTTTGAGTGTTCAGCAGGCAGATTTTGGAGAAAGTGTCTTTGAACTGCAGATTTTTGACGTGTGTACTTGGTTATGGCTTTTTTTTTTTTTTTTCTGGTATCTTACTTCCTAGAACACATTATGCTAATTAACTAGGTGAATTCCAGTGTTTGAAAAGGTACATATTTTATAAAATTACCTCTCTTTATAAGGCAAAGTTTATTTGTCAACAGCTAACTGATGTAGATGTATTCATGCCACTGCCACAGTGCCTTCAATACAGTTGAAATAGTGTTCACAGTTTTACTTGGTGCCAATTTTAGTTATAAAATTTTTAATACACTAGGAAATGTAATTTTCATAAAACTTCTTTTAGTTCTTCCTCTACTACTTAGTAGATTATAGCAATTCTTTTCTAGTGTTGCCTTTTAGCATCATTATTCAACTTCTCACATGACTCTTATGCCATGTAGCTTAGTATATTTTACTTTCTCTTGTTTCATTACCCTTATATCTCTTGTCCTTTCTTTTTTGCTTTCTCATCCATACATCCCTCAAGAAAATGTCTTCTCCTGGCTTTGCCATGTACAACATCATTGCTATTATTTATCTGAAATGCAGTTTGAAGTAGGGTTGTTCAGCTAGTTCAAAACACTCTTTACTCATTCTGTCTTAAAGGGCTAATTCCCATTCATTACAAAACTCAATATAATTTACTCACATTCAGCTACAATTAATTCTTTGCAAAGTGAAAGCCTGTACAACTTTTTGCATTGTTTTAGTAAATTTTAAAGTCCTGCCTTTATTTGCATTGGATTTCAAAAAGACAAGGTAACATTGTCACCAAATTTTATAGACACGTTTGAAATTTTATGAAGTTATGAATGGGAGGAGTAGCCACAGTATGTGACCATTAGTATTGAATCAATCCAAGAGTCCCTTTTGGCATTTATTTACAAGGAAGAAGGAACTTTTCTCTCTCTCCTTCTCTCTCTCCCCTGATCTTTAAGCATTTTTTCTGAAAGATTCAGTGTATCTCAGAGGAAAGTTAAAGTTTTTTTTCATAGTATTTTTGTTACAGGGTCTTGTGGTGAAGTCTTGTGGCCAGTTTTGTCCAGGTCAGAATGAACTGTGACATTTTCTTTGTCTGATTTTAACATCTGTGAATGTCTTTTATCTTGGTTTTAATGCAAATGTATATTGTTGTGGGATCCATGAAACTTTTCCCTCTAAGCTTGTGCCCGCAATGAGGAGGTCATGTTCGCTGTCCTTTCTTTTCAGAGCTTCAGTGAATACCTTCTCTGCTGCTTTTTAGAGCTGAGCAGCTGTGTTGGGATGGAAGCTGTTAGCAGCTTAATGGTTACTGCATTCTGAACAAGACAAATTTTCCTTTGTTAAGTATAAGTAATGAGAGAAACTGTAACTGTCTGTGTAAAATGTCTGAGTAGGTTTATAATAAATTTGAAGGATTGTCTTTGCAAAATAAGCATCTTTTGGATCTTCCTATATCACCTAAAAGGAGTTTGTTGTTTTAAGGAGGTAAAAAAGAAATTCAGATCTGAATACTGTTCCTCCATTGTGTAGGTTGTTATGGGAATTCGTTATCTTTGCAATACAGAACTGAAGACATAAGATTTTGTTGCTCACTATGAGTCTTCCTATGTTCCCCGTTGCTCTGATCTAAAATTTGAGTAAAGACTTGATATTTTTTGAAGATGCTCTTCATACATATGCTTTACAGGATTAGCTAAAAATCTTACTGCTTAATCATCTTCATATCATTAAAACAACACTTCTGGATTCTCCTGTGTTCTGTGCTTATATGGTCTGTTTGGGGATTTTGGTTTGTTCGTTTTTAATTCCAGGTGACATTTTCAGAGCCTGTAGTAGCTCTGATTTGGCATTTGTGTAACGTGACAGTCTGTCTTTGGGTTACAGCACTGTTGGAAGTAGCTTCACTTGGGAAACAGCAATCAATTATCTTCTTGTAGTGACAAGAAAGGGAGTATTTCAGGATAAAAAGCTGTATCCAGATTGTGTGGGCTCAGATGAGTGAACTTGTGATGCCTCTCCCTGATTTCTAGTTAGCATAGCCAAACTACATAAGATGCTTTATGGTACAGATGAAAACTGTGGGCAGAAAGAAGTGCCAATTCTAAACCTTGTTTAAATCCTACATGTACAGGAATTCTATCAGGACAAAATTGGATTATGGATGTTAGCACATCAAATTTGAGATGTCACACTAATTTGTTTCCAAAATAACAATTTCTTAATGCTGAAACAGACACCCAGAAATCAGAGGGGCCACAAGGAAGTAACTGGAGTAAAAACAATCTACTGTGGGAAAGTTTGAAACTCAGCTTGCCTCCCTTTAATTGTGCTTTTGTAAAGGTTAGCATTGTGAAAATCCTCAGTTCCATGTATCTTGAATTTGAAATCACTGTCTTGAAGTTTCTGGTAGCAACTGTATTTGCGTGTGTCAAGGCCAGAATAATAACCTGCTGTCCATCTTGCATGTGCTTGCAGCACTAGGAGGATCTGTAGAAAATTATGCCACATTTCAGAGGAAAAAAATACTGTATTTCAGCATTTACAGCAGAAAATTCTCAGGTGAAATGTTTAAACCTTCTTCAAACTAAAATTTAATTGTAATACAGAAAAACAGCTGTCACTTTCATGAAAATTCTACAGTCTTCCTGTTTATCTCTTTCTATATATTAATGTCTATGTCCTCTTAACTTAGCTAGACTAGAAGAGGGACTGGCTCACCCTTGTGCCATTAGAAGTATTTCAAGATATGTTGGGTTTGCAGAGGAACCATTTTAATATGCACTTTGTTCATTGAGCCCTAATTATATGGTTTTTTGGATTAAGAGCTTCACATTTTGAAAAATATTCCAAGCATTGTTAAGTTAAAAGTCTAAACTATATATAACTTTTTAAAGTCTAGGAAGATCCGATTTCTCCAACACGCTTTGCACTGGAATGGTTTTGCTCCTACTTGCAGGGAATTTTAAGGTATGGTGTGTCTGTCCCATTCCAGAAAGTAGCTGGGATTTGTGTGGGCGTTATACATACTCTCTGGGGCCTTCATTTTTTTGTGCTAGTTTTTCAGAAGTGGATGTTGGGTAAGCTGGTATTGGTACACAGCAGCAGTCAGCCACTGCACACTGGAGTAATTCCTTATGTTGATCTGTCCTGCTAATAGAGGTGATATTTTCAGCACAGAACTTTGCCTGGTGGCTGCTTTACTGTTATTTGTTTCCTACTTTAGACTTTTCTACTAAGGTAAATATTTTGATTCTTGCTCATACAGTATTTTTCTGGATAGGAACAGTAAACTTAGTGTGTGTCACATTGAATTCTCTGCAGCAATGAATTTGACCCAACCCACTAATTTCATTATGCTTCATCTGAAAATATGATGCTTGGTCTGTTTGCAGATTTAGGAGTGCATTGTTTAATTAGTTGATTTTTGAAAAATTACTTTGGCACATGTAAGTGACACACATTTATTACCTAATTCATCAGAACAGTTTCTTGTCTGGAACTGCTCTTGGTTCATGTACATGGATGCTTGATTGAGTTCCTCTTGCTTCTGGGAATAGCTAAGGCGATTTTGTATAAATAATTTTTGCAACAACGCATTGCAATGTGTAAATGTGCCCCAGCAATTTGTCTCATGTCAATTACAGTATGCAATGCAGACTTGTTCATGTGTCTAAGAATCTAAAGGTGAATATTGATCTCAGCTTATGTGCAGGGATACGTGCTTGAAATTCTTGGCTTGAATTTTCTTCTAGCCAAAAGGTAAAATTGGCTAAACACAAATACCAAAAAGCCTCATATTTGCTTCTGGAGAATTAACTTTTCTGTTGCTCAACATTTTCAACTGTTCTAGATCACTCTTTTCATGTATGAAAATTTAAACTGTTTACTTGAAATCTGGAGTTTATTTTGGGTCCATGAGAATACTACCACCAAACAGAAAAAAAGAGTATGAAACCTTTTTTGTCTTTCAAATTACTGAACTGTGTTTGCATTGAATAACTTTCCCTTAAATATACATCCTGTTTAATTATCTTCCAGGCAATTTTCCTGTACTATTTTATTTTTAAAGCTAAAATGTCAGCAATCTTTTGTTGTTGTTTCTTATGTAATTGTTATCTTAAAGAAGCAAAACTAGTAGCTTTATGCAATATTTTCAGTCATGAGGACTGAGAATGTTTCTGTGCAATAGTAAGAAAAATAAGGAGGTCTTCTTGATGTGCCTAGAAGTCACAGATGAGATGTAAAATAAAGGCTCTTTTTTTGTTTATTCTCTGCAAAGTTTTGGTTGTATTTGGTTATAGATATTGCTTATATAGAAGTTCTTGTTTTATGAGAAATTTTGAGGAATTATCTGATTTTATTTAATTAAGGTCCTTTGTCCCAGGCTCAATAAACAATCAGAATCCATGGGTGGAAAAATACATTAATCATAAATTTCAGATGCCAAACGTTAATCATCACAGGGTCAATGAATGATTTTGGTTAGAAATGATCTTAAAGATCATCTCATTCCAACCCCCTGCTATGGGCGGGGACACCTTACACTGGATCAGGTTGCTCAGAGCCCCATCAGGCATGGCCCTGAGCACTACCAGGGTTGGGACACCCACAACCTTTCTGGACAATTTGTTCCAGTACCTCACCACCCTCTCAGTACAGAGCTTCTTTCCAATATCTAAACTAAACCTCTCCTCTTTTGGTTTAAAACTGTTCCCCCTTGCCCTATCACTATCTGCCAGTGTAAAAAGCCACCCTCCCTCTTTTTTTATAAGCCGCTTTTTAGTACTGAAAGGGGTTTTAAAAGAAGAATATTAACATATAAATTGCATGCTGGGTTTTGCAACTCTGCAAAATACCTTAACTTCTTAAAACAATAAATTGACTTGGCCTAAATGTCAATGCGTGTGTTCAAAAGCAATGACAGCAAAATCCAAAAGCACCCCCCAACACTGGTTCATAAAAGCAAGGGAGTTTGTGCAGCATTACATTTATTTCATTTGCTGACCTTGCTCCTTTTTATTCTGAGTACTGCTTTATTTTTTGTGCAGCATCTTGGAAAACTAGACTGCTCTAGCCTCCTTTATCAATTTCTATACAGACAGAATGTCAGCAATAAGGCCAGCAGTAAGTTCCTACAGCAATCATATAGCTTGAGAACATCATTGATGCCAGTGTACATGTAAGTTCTCGTGGCATCTTGGGACAGTGTGTATTGCATGTATTCCCTGCTCTCTCTCTCTGGATGTTTCAGAGTCCCCTTTTGAAATCTCTTTCCTCCTTCTAAAAATGTTTATTTCTTCTCAGAGTATTTTGTACTATTGTAAAATTCTTTTTGAATCTGTGTTTCTTAGCTGTGGTTAATGATGACGTCTCTTGTATCATGGAATTATTCTGATGTCCAGATCCTTCTCTGACCAGCCTGTCTGGGTCCCATCTTTCAAGGCCGGAGCTGAGGATTGGAGTAACAGCAGGGAGTCTGAAACTTTCTGTTTTTAGTGTGGAAGCCTTTTCTTTGTGCTACTGTTGGCGCAAATGAGGAAGAATTGTTAAAAAAAATATATTAAAGCAGGCTCCATGAAATGTAGGACTTATTTTGCCCTAACACTACCTTTCTCCATCCTACTAAATTGATTGCAGAGAGAATTCCTGTGCGTGAAGCCCCTTGGGTGGTGGTGAGGGCATCTCAGTTTCCCACCCTTTTTCTGGCATGAGCGTGTGTGAGGTGAGCTCTGGAGTTATCCCTTCATATATGTAGTCAAAAGATGAGGGTAAGGCACTCAGTAGAGGGTTTTATCCTTTTGGATACATCCCGTAGGATGTAGCTGTATATACCCTTCCATAGACTTTAAAGCAGTGAAGGGGAGAGAAAAGAGAAAAGCTGCTCGTGTGAATGTACTACTCAGTTTGTTTTCACCAGTATTCATTTGATTATGTGTTTTTCAGCTGATGACAGGTTATTGAGATAAAAGTGGAACTTCCATCATATGAGCAGATATGCCCTCGTCAAAATTTAAATTCACCTAAAAAAATTACTGGGATTTCCCTGTGTTTCCCCTTCTGTTCCTGAAACTGTTCAGGGCACAAAATTATTTTGACAAGTGTGAAACTGCTCGCCAGCAGACTTATCACCAAGGGCTCCCTGCACCAGATAAAGAACACACTGTAGCATTTTAAGGGAGAACCTGGTGGAAATGATATCATTAAATCTGCACACTTGACAAGAACCAAAGATTTTTCAGCTTTATCCAGCAACTGTCTTCATCAGTTTATAGGCACTCATGTGGCCCTTTGCATTCTAGTCCCAGAATGCTATACTATAACAATAGTTAGCTATTTTAGAAGGTTGTTTGTTTTCTAAACAGCTTATAATATAGGGAAGTACTTCTATCCTTTCTTTTTTTTTTCTTTTAGTTCCTTGTCTCAAATACAACCTTATCTGCATGAGTATTTGCTTTAGATTTAACCTTCGAGTCACTTCTTTTGTAGCTACAGTGACATGGCTATTCAACAAGACAACAAGATAGCAGCACTCTTCTTATGGAATAAGGATATTTTATTTAATTTAGTGCAGGTTTGAAGGTTGGTTGAGCTAATCCAGAAAGAAAATGCTTTCCTTCCTGCGTGTATATGCCTGACATAAGAGGAAAGTTAGACTGTAAACTTTTATTAGAAAAGACAGGAATATCCTTTATCAAATGCTCAAAGGGGATATTTGAGGAAGGTGAGCTTAGTCTCTGTGGAGTTAAATAACAGGACTGGATATATTAGTCATCAGCAAAATAAGAAAAGTCCAGTAGCAGGTAATATCTTTTGTGACAAAAAAGGAACAAGAAAAGGGAAAAACTGAACTGCAGTCAGTAGGGGTTTATTTTTAATGTCCAAATGAAGGTGAGTGACAGTTCTCTAGTATAGAAATTCAGTGGTCAAACTTCAATTTCTAAATGCTGAGAAATGGGAAGATTCATATCCTCACTCCGAACGGGTGGCATTATTCCCCTCTCAGACCTCTGTGTGTTCTTTCATATAAGGTCTTCATAGTTGGAAAAAGTTGCATTTTAAAATCAAGATCTGTAGAGAGATTACTAACAGGAATTGTCATTAATTGCAGTTTTGGTTATTGCAGACAAGTAGCACACAGAAATGGAAAAGATAATATTTGTGTTTCCACTGCATTAACTGTCTCATAGTTATGAAAGTAGCAAATCAGAGTTTAGATTTCTAACAGTATTTTAACCTTGATGGCTTGTCGTTCACAAGAAACTGTACCATGATTTGATCTAAACCATGCATTTATTTTCCGTAGTTTGAAAAGCAAAGACAAGTTATTACCGAGAAAATAAGGGTTTATTCATTTTGGTTTTAATTTCATCAAAACAGAGTAACAGCCTCTCTGATCCTGGAAAGCTCACCTAAGCATCAGTAAGAATCATCCTCCTTTCCATAGGTGCTTGGTTGAAGTTGTTACATCAAGGCAGGTGAAACTAATATGAACACAGATTGTTATGTCAAAAAAATAGTTGTGCTGTCCATATTGAATGGACCCAGCAAAAGTCCATAAGAATGCTACCTTTTTTAATGTTTAACCTCTTTTGAAGGATGATCTGCCTGGATCAGGAAGAGCTACTTCCCTTGCAAGGTCAACACAGGTGATATTGGATCCTCCTAAAGATTACATATACATAAATATTAGCTAAAGCTGTTCTACAAAGCTGAAGCTGCAAAACACAATACTGAACTGTGATTCAGATCTGTTCTTTTCCATTAGTTTTTTAAGCCATAAATGAGAAAGGAGATACTACATCCTCTAGATATTTATAGAAATTTTTCTAGTGTACACAGTAAAACCCTGTGAAAACCTTCCCAGACTATAATAAGATATGGGACCAGGCTTACAGACCAGTTAATTTTTCACTGAGATTCTCTGATTGATTTTTAATTGTGTTATACTTTGTAAAGAAATGGTTGGTGAGAAAATACAGTATCTTGAGGGTCAGTGGACATTGAGTAGTAGATGAAGATTCATTGATATCTTTCCTTAGAAACTTTTTGATGATAGCAATCAAGCAAAACCAAGAATTTGTTCTTCTCTGGCAAATAACTTGCATGTAAGTTGTGGACAACACTGCGTATATTTGGAGAAGCACTATAGAAGTGACTGTCCATGTATGCATTTCTTTGAAATTAATTGTTCTTGTGCGTCTTCCCTTTGGTCTCACCAGTGTGAGAGCATTCTACCAATTCTACCATTCTACCATTGGTAGAATGCTCTTCCTGGCAGTAAGAAAAAGATTTTGTCATGATGGTACTTATCTTCTGGTTTGGGGTTTTTTGGGCTTTTTTTTTTTTTTTGCTTGTTTGCTTGGTAGTTACAGAAGTTTTGAAATTATGTGAAAAGGGATATCTGAAGAATACACATGCCTGTAGTCTCATCTCAGGCATATGGTGTGCACTGATCACACACTTTGCAGAAAATGGAGTTTTTCCGTTCTTCAGTAGGATATTTGGGCACTATATTAGATTATCAAGTAATTTTTTGGTACAAGTACTTCCTCTTTACTATTTAAAAAGTCATGCATGCTAGAGCCAAATATAACTGAATATAAAGTGAAGACATGGAAGTAGGTACTACATCTTAGCAAACTTACCAAAAAATTTGGAAAATTAAAAGTGATTGTACATGGATTTGTAGATTTTAAAGAGGTTTGTGCTACATATTCTATTAATTGTTTTAGAAAAGTTTCCCATACACTGAAAAGGCATTGGCAGGTGCTTTATAACCTAATTCTTATTGCCATGTGACTGGATTCTTCGGTGAACTGGATTCTTGTATTCCATTACCACTCTGAACAAAAAAATAGTGCCTACATTATAAAATAGGGGAATTCGACAAGGAATTTAATAAGATATTTCTAGTGACTTTTGGGCTGCTCTGACTCAAGATAACCTAATTAATAGAGAAAAATAAGTACTAACAGGCTCTGGACTTGACCAGAAGTACAGAATATCCCTGATTTTTTTCAGAAAGGATGATAAATCCTTCTCCGTGTATATTAGAATTGTACATATGTACAGTCATGCTTAACTCCTTTGTACCACATAAGTAAAATTATCTAGATTTGGTCGCTTGCAATCTTCAGCAGCTAAGAAAACTGGGTATGTGGCACACTTACTTCAGGGAACATTGTTACAGAAAGGAAAACTTTAATGATATTTTATAGAGAGCTTTATAATAATTTTATTTGTTCTCTCTTCTGCTGTTCCCTACTTGAATAAAGTAAGCTTTACCTATTTCCTAATAAAAGAAAAATGCATAATCTTATACAGTAATCTGAAATATCTGTAACAGGAAAAGCAGTAGTTGAATTTATCACTGGAGGAACAGAAACTTGAAACTTTTGAGACAGAAATAAAGTTTTACAAATATTTGAAATAGTCAGTTTTTTTCACTTATGTCTAATGAATGCTGTGGTTTTTGATTTATATTTAAACGAGTACAAAATTAAATGTCAGTGAAAAAAGAAAGCAAGAACAGATATTCCTAGGAGACAATAGAATAGCCTGTGAGTTTTGTTTGCTATTTGAGGATTTAATGCAACTTTTGTTCATTTACTTGTATCTGTCTTTTACAATGTCTTTGTTTGGCCAGATTTATTGTAGACTTCATGCTATGTGTGTAGCCCTGCTAATTTTAATGAAATTACCAAGAGGCGTAAAATTGAAAATATGTATTAGTGAATCTGGATTTACAGCCTTCTATGAATTTCATCTGTGGAAATTGTCTTAAAACTTGTATATGTAAATTTTTCTGCATTCTGGGACTGGATGTAAGCTCCTCATGCACTGTATAGGCATACAAAGTATGGGGACACAGTGCTCAGATGCACAGCTCCACAGCATCCAGCCGGGGCCTGGCTGTGATCCAGGCAGCTGCTGGTACACACAGAGGAAGTGGCCTGCCCATGTTGCCGTACTTCTACCTGTCTGAGGTCAAGTGCATAGCCCACAAAATTTATCACTAACCAAGAAACACAGCCAACTGCACCATGGAATGTTTTACATTTTCAAAAGCAATATTGATAGTTTAGGTAGCTTTGGTACATGGTGACTGTATAAGGATGGTAGCCTAACAAATAGATAACAGTGAGCAAGCACAGTGTGAAGAAAGCAGGGACAACTTTAAAAATCACTTTACTTTGTATATGTTTCACTATGTCACTTCAAAAATCCCAGTATCTGTTAAATTGTTTTTTAAAATACACTTAAATGGGATGACTTGCAGAATATAGTTTGGAATCTGATAGTAAGACTCTTCTAATTCCAATTAACTATGTTTGAAGAGAAATAAAAACTCCAAGGACTTTCTTGCATTGGAAGTTAGGATAGTAAGATAAAAATGGAAATAAGCTTTAGAAAATTAGCGTAGTGATGTAGTGAATTCAATTTAAAAGTATATTGTTATCCAGGAGCTAGGTTGTTTTGGAGGACTATGTGTGTAGAGCAATTCGGAGGTGATTTCCTCTCCAAATAATATAGTATGCATTGGGAATGAGAGAGAGGCACTTAAGACAAAAATGTTTCTTCTGTTGCTGGAAAACAATTAACAGTTTAGTTTAGTCTGACAGCCTGCAAATCTGTGTAATAGGGTCTTGGATTAATAAAAATAAGACATTGAATAAACAAACACCAAAGAAATACTTTTGAATTAATTTGGTTTCCTTGTGTCTGTTGGAAAAATTTTGCCTGCAAATCTCCTTCATTCTGACTACTCTGGGTTTAATCTTGACTGCACGTGGTTTCAAAATTATGAGAATGGTGATATTGTCCACCTGTTTATCACTGTGGAAAAGAAACCTGATTTGTGGTTCAGCTAGCTGTTTGTCTGTATTAAATTTAAAGTGTTTCAATTTTGTTTTGTAAAAAACTCAAGCAACAATTTGTGTTGCGTCATCAAACTATCAGTGAGAGGTAAGAAAAAATTTGAAGCAAAAGCTGAGTTGTAAATGATTTGGCCTGTATTTAGGGATATGATTCCACAAGTTTTGCTGTCTCTCCTTACTGGGAAAGGGAATATTACTGTCTTGTGTACACTAATTACTGTGAATGATAGTAAACAGAAATGTTAGTGAGGCACTAAGAATCCATAATTTACTTATGACTGTTAGAAAACCTGATAAATTCAGAGGATGAACTGAAATAAGACTGAACTTTGTGGATTAGTGCAAGGATATCATTCTACAAAGGTAATTCAAAAGGTGATTCAAAGATAATTCATTTTTATGACTGACAAAGTTTTTTTTTTGAAGGAAATGTGTATGCAATTTATTGTGTTATTATTTCTAATTGTAGTGTGAACTTTGAAAAAAGGCTGTCAAATACATTCAGGTCTATCTAACTGTGATTTAACTGATTGTTAGTGGTTCTCCTGTATATGGTTCCTGAGAAAGGACTGTAGTATTAGGCCTTCTTTTTTATCTTCAGGTTCACATTTGCTCTTCTTACTCTCCACTAATAGGTAGCATAGATCAGTCAGTGTTAAAGGAGTTGCCTCCTGAGCTCCTGGCAGAAATTGAATCCACCATGCCACTTTGTGAACGTGTGAAAATGAACAAGCGCAAACGTAGCACAGTTAATGAGAAACCAAAATATGCTGAAATCAGTTCTGACGAAGATAATGACAGTGAAGAAGCTTTTGAATGTAAGTAGTACATAATTCTGTTCCTTAAGGTAAAAAAAGCTAATACTTTGTTTTTACATAAAGATACGCATTTTTTAAAGTTGGCTTCCCTAAAACATACAGCCCCAAATTTGTTGTCCTGACAACTGTCTGGCCAAGAATCCTTGGTTCTCTTTGAAAAGAAAAATTACTCAATTGCAATTTGTCATTCAAGATGAAAAGCAATGAGTTGTTAAATTTATTTTCCTGATTTCTTTACTGGAAGCTGCTCCCTAGATATTTTTTTTCAGTGGTACCATAAAGCATTTCTAACTACTCAGATTAAGGAAAAAACCCTCTAAAGAAGCACAGAATTTACATACAAGTGTATGCAGAGAGAAATTGCATTAAGAAATTCTTGAATTGTTCTTAGTTTTATTGATAAGAAAAGTGGAAGATCCCTTCTTGGATTTTTCTGACATAAATTGAAAATCTTACTGCACAAAAGTTTCTGAAAATATTTAATCTAGTATTTCTTATCATATTCCTTGAAAAACAGAAGTTCTTGATGAATTCTCAAAATACAATTTGCTGCTTCTACTGTTCTTGAATTTACTGTTTTCAAAGGAAGAGAGGAAGCTTCTATTTAGAATTTTGCCATGCAATTGAATAAAGTTTGTAAAGTGAAAAAAAAAAAAGTTATTTGCCTTTAAGTTAGGAAGGTGTTTCCTACTTGTTGATAGAAGTATGTTTGGTTAGTTTCTGTAGTTGTGCAGTTAACCAGCATTGGAAATAAACTGTTGGAACAAAGTGAATCAGTTCAGTCTGAGCTGTGTAGCCATGCAGGGCTACAGGAGAAACTTGTTAGCCTGAGAAGGAATCTTGCTTATAATGACTTTTTCCCAAGTTTTGCACCTTGGTTTATAGAAACATCTTAATGAACTTTCATAAAATATAATGTTTTGGGGTGTAGTATTTCTTAAGGTCCAAAGAGAAATATTTGTTTGTTCTGCTTCTTAGTATGCAACTATTCATCCAACATATACACTGTGTTTTGCACATGAAAATTACAACACTGTTACCTTTGATCTTTATCAAAGATGCTGAAAAGAATGGCCTTCTGTTTGTTTGTTTTCCCTTTTAATTGTAGCTGAATAATGCTCTGTGCATGAATGTGCTGTCTTGAGGTAAATTGTAATCAGTCTAAATTATGGCAAAGGATTAATGATTACTTGCTTCATTCAGGAATTCTATATTCTCTTTTTACCATATCATATCACCTGTATATGATGTTAATAATTTAGAACAGTGAATTAAAAAAATGAATTCATTAAGCAAAGTTATTTAAGTTGGTTGGGAATGGAGAGAATTGTCAAGAATTTCTATATATTAGCCCCAGTGGCTGTTGAAATTCTTAAATACAAAGTAGAACAAGTTAAGGAAAACTTGCACAATAATTATATGCCTTGAGGAATTCTAGTTTTGTTATATCCACTCAAGAGATCTGACCATCATTCTAATCAAGTCAATGAATACATCTGTTTTACAAATGCGGTGTTTCTTAAAGAATGCTGTAGAACTGAATTGAATTTAAAACAAGACAACGCTATCAAAAGTGAAATATTTGTGGCAAGTATACTGAATGGAATTGTATTGTTACAAATACACAATTCTTAATTATTTTTTTTGCCTAAAACTGAATTTAAAGAAATGTGAAATAGTGATTAGTATAGAAAAAGAGAAGTTGCTTTGAATATTTCATTAAGAAGGGACATGCTATTAAACTAAATAATGGGAAATTAAAGATTGATGAAGTCATTCTCTTACAGTAATTACTAAATGTGATATTGCATAAATGTTTGGCAGAATTCAGAAGGAAATTGGGTGTTTATATTCCAAGTAGTATTTATTTATGTATAAAATCTATCCTAACTCTTGAAATGTTATTAATACTTAAATTTTTAGTCAATTTTATTGACTTCAAAATAAATATGGTGGAGCAGTGATTGTGAATAGCTGCTACAATGTTATTTGTCTCATAGAGCAGCAGAACTGTAACGCATTCTGTTTTGTCATGCAGCATTGATAAACTGGTCAATCTAAAATTCTGACAGCAATATTGTAAGTTACTTTTCTTGTGGAGATGTAACTGGGGTCAGAATTCATCCTACAGAGATTGGTGTTACAGATTATTGTAAACTGGAGAAAAAGCCATCTGCCTCCACAAAACACTGTGTCATGGGGTAAAGGAATCAGTTAAGATGTGTAAAGCCTTTTCCCAAAGCAAGAGCTCTTGCTTTCTTCTCCAATACATTTACTCCAGGTATCATGGAATGGTTTGAGTTAGGGTTAGGAAGCAACCTTGAAGGTCATCTAGTTCCAACCTCCCTGCCCTGGGCAGGAATGCTGCACTAGACCAGCTCAGGGCCCTGTCCAGCCTGGCCTTGAATATTTCCAGGCATGTTGCATCCATAGCTTCACTGAGCAACCTGCTCACTGCCTCACCACCCTCATGTAAAGAATTTCTTTCTGATCTCTAATCTAAACCTGCTCTCTTGCAGTTTCAACTCATTACCCCTTCTCCTAGGACTCCATGTCCTTGTAAAAGAATTCACACAGACTAACTTCTAGAGCCTGTCACAATCCCTCCCATCTGGATAGCATCCATTCTGTCCAGTGCATCACACAGCTCTGTGTTGTCTGCAGCTTGCTGAGGGTGCCCTCAATCTCACTGCCAGTGTCACCAGGCTGTTACACTGCTGGCCCCAACACCAACCCCTGAGGGATGCCACTTGTCATTGGTCGCCATCTAACCATGAAGCCAGTGACTCTAATTCTTTGGGTGTGACCATCCAGCCAATTTCCTACCTGCTGAGTGGTCCCAGATGGCTCACCATTTCTTCAGTCACAGTTAACTCTTAACCATTTTAGGCAGTGCAAGTACCTCTGCCATCCTGAAAATGACTGCACTTTTCCAGAAGGAAGTCTGATCAAGATGCAGTACAGCTTTGGGCCTGAGTTATTACATGACCCAAAGAGTTGGACCACCTCTATTACATTTTTGGAATTTGAAATCTCTAGGATTCACTGCAAAACAGAAGTGTTTCCTTAGGGGTTATTTTTATCAGTTCTGATCGTGGGCTGACTACTGACTATAACCATATACTGAATATAACCTGGTATGTTTCTTAAGTTTCTTAATAAATGGGTTGTTGTAAGAGCTTCTCAGTTCAGTTCCAGTTCTGTATAAATGCTTTGAGCCATTCTGCTCAGAAACAATATGATTTATATACGGTCATGCCGAGGAGACTTTGGTAGAAACACACAGTATCAGGACTGTTATATAAGAAGCAATAAATGGACAGTAAACACTGCCAGTCTAGAATGTGATGTTTTGGAAGTGTTTGGATCTTTGCAGTACAGTCCATGGTAGACATCTCTTTGGTAGCTTAGTTAGCTGATTATGTTAAAAAATAGAAAACTGGCTGATTTCATGGAAGAAGCTACCTCCTCATCCATTTCCTACTCTGTTAAAACTGAGCATCTGTCAACTTCAAAACATACAAGACTTTCTTTCGAAGTAACAAAGAACTGTCATTCTGCTCCCACATTTTATTTCCACCAAAACTCTGTATGCAGTATTTAGTCCAGCTTCTTCAATATTCACTTTTGCTGGGCTTTTTGATCCTGTGTGAAAATTAATTAGAATAATTATCTGTGGTAGAGGCTTGCTGTTTGGCCCAGAATTATGACTCCAGCTTTCTCCTTTACACAAATTCCCTACAGTATATACCAAAGCAAAATTTTAGTTGTCTTGGCAAAGCAGAATATCTTTTAGAAAATAGATTACCAAGTCTCACTGGAACTTGGTATGTTAGCAATCAGTGAATTGGAATATGGACACCCAGTAACTCTCACAGTTTAGATAACTGAGGAAATTATCTCAATATTCTCTTATAAAACGATGAAACTTATTTTGATTTGTTCAACTTTGCTTACTTTACTTTTAAAAAGACAAGTGCCTTGTAAGTTCATATTTTTAAATGTTTTCTGGTATCTTTGACAGTTTCAAGCACAGTTTTTCTGTAATTCAAAAGAAAACATTAAAATAAATAATCCATAACAGAGTTGTATCTAATAACTTTAGTGTCCATTTGATTTAGAGGGCAGCTATACAAGAGTGTTGGACAGACTTGCAAATTGTAGAATGATTTATGACCTTTATGACCATCAAGTCCAATCTTACAACTAATGCAAAGTCCAATACTAGACCATGTCCCTAAACCCTATGTCTGCACATCTTTTAAATGTTTAAAAATGTTTGATTTTGAACTATTAAAAAGTAAGTTTTGTATTTAAAATGAAAATGCATTTATTTCTAGCTTCTCGTAAGAGACACAAAAAGGATAGAGATGAAGCTTGGGAGTATGAAGAACATGACAGAAGAAGTTCTGGTGACCACAGGAGAAGTGGTCATTACCATGAAGGAAGGAGGATTTCTGGTAGTGGCCGTTACCGTAATCGCAGTCCCGATGACTCTGATATGGATGATTATTCTTCTCCTCCTAGCCTCAGTGAGGGTAACTGATCATTATAAGGATTTAATTTTATTCCATAATACTAGTGCTTTTTTTAATGGATATGTTAAACATTTTGAAATGGACATCATTGCATGGAATATTGAGTACAAGTGTAAGAAATGTAAATAATCCTTTCTTTAAGTTTTGAGAAGTGTTTATTCTCTTAATTAGTGGCTAGAAAAATGAAGAAGAAAGAAAAACAAAAGAAGAGGAAAGCTTATGAACCTAAACTAACGCCTGAAGGTAATTCTAGAAGATCTGTTTTCTACAGTTTGTATTTTCTGCTTTATATTGAAGATAATTGTTTATGAATTTCCCTTTTTTTTTCACCAGAAATGATGGATTCTTCAACCTTCAAAAGGTTTACTGCTTCAATAGAGAATATTTTGGAAAATCTGGAAGACATGGATTTTACAGCTTTTGGTAATGCGTCAGAAATTTTCAAAATGCTTGTCCCAGTTAGAAACCCAAGAAAAATTGTATTGATATTTTCGGACTTCCTTCATGGTGGTTTAATTTCATGTGATAAATCACTAAGGCATACTGGATTTATATGGCATCCACCTTGAGCGGTGGCTTTTACCTTTTAAATTTCACTTGCCACTACCTGAAGGAGATCCTTCTTCCTCTCTGCAGAATCCAAAAGGGGCATAAATCATAAGTAGTCCCCTTGGAGTGGAAAGGATACTTCTTTGGATGTTGTTAGGGTGCCAAACATGTAAACAAGATAGTTCTCTTGCTAGGAATATCTGAGGCACATAATTATACATCTGCTACGTGCAGATATGATTATTCAATTGAGGCAGCAGAGTCCTTGTGAATTTATGGCTAGACACTGAATCACTTACCTATTTCAGTGGAAAAACAGCCTCCTTAACTAAGTGTCTAAGTAAAATAGTTCATGTTGCCAAAGGTGACTTTATTTTGAAATAGATAATGGAACATTCATGGATTTTCTTCCTACCTTCTTTGTATCAGGGCATAGTAAACAAGTTTCTATAGTTTTTAAAGCCGTAGTGCATGCAACCTTGAACTTAAAAGTGAACTCATTGGATCTTTCTGTGTCTGGTAACATGATTTTTGTCTTAAGGTTAAATACAGTTAGGACTTAGGTTATCTCAATGTGCTTAATTTCTTATGTGGTTTTCATCTATTGCTCTTGCCCAGATTTGAACTTTAGGGCTACAGTAGTTTAAGATTTGTTTCACTGAATTGAAAACAATGGCACAAGTACTGCAATAAATTGGGTTTACTATTTTAAAAATTTCCAGTTTGTGACTTTCCAGAAAGGCATGCCTCTTGTTAGGCTCTTAAATGGTATTTCAGAACCTGTCATACTTAAAAAGTGCATTGTTTCAACGCAATCAAAAGGTGTCATTATCAGTCTGCTAGATGCTAATTATTTGGAACCATTAGAAGCTGGCTATTTGGACAATCAGATCTTTTTTTAGTTAACTTTTTCATATTGGAATAAAAAATATTGATTTCCCAGAGGTCTTATTAGAAATATGATTGTTAATTTTTTACTTTTTTTTTTTTTTAGGTGATGATGATGAGATTCCACAAGAATTGCTACTGGGCAAACATCAGCTTAGTGAGCTGGGTAGTGAATCTGCAAAAATCAAGGCAATGGGCATTATGGACAAGGTACCTCTTCATAATCTAACTTTTTTTGGAACATAAAATATTGATCAACGTACAAAAACTTTCTTCCTCTGTAATGACATTCCACCCTCTTCAAGGGTGCCCAGACTGGAAAAACAGCTGAGCTTCTGCTCACTTAGCTGAAGTGCCTAGGAAGTTACAACATCCTAACTGTTATTCTTTCTGAAGCTGAGACATTTTTGTTGTGAGGTCCTTCTCTGTGACCTACTCTTCCCCAGTCAGCTAGAGGAACTTTGGTTGGTGCAAACTTGTTGATGTCTCAACTCTAAAAACAGTGTTCTTAATTTCCTTTTATCTTCCTGAAGCTCCTGGCTTTAGGCAGTCCTATGTTAAACTTTTTTCCTGCTCTTGACCCCTTATATTCGTGGAGTGTCTGTGAAACCACATACTATTATAATTACTCTGGACTATTCCAAACTTCTTTAATCCAAACTTTAGATATTTCTCCTGGATTTTCATTCAATCTCCCTACCTTCCTTTGTAGTTTGTGGGTGGCATGATCATTTGTCTTTCCTGATAGTTCTCACCCTTAAACTCTGTTCCATGTTTTTCACACATACATACATACATACATACATGTCTATATAAAATCAGTTTGGTTGCTTCCAACGGTGAAACTGGCTCTCCTCAAGGTTAAAGTATTCCACAAATTATTTGATCAGACTTCTACAGCAGATCAGTAAGTGAGTTTGATTTACTTTTTTCGACATGCTACTTCTTTGAAGTTAACACTAATATTGAGAATACATTTCCCTTTTATTATCTTTCAAGTATCAGGGATTTTATTTCTGCTTGTTCATGCAGTATGGATTTTCTCCCAGTAAAGCTCTGTATGGTCAGTTAGAATTTGTAGATCATACGTGGATTTGGTCAATTTCTATTTCTAGAACCAAATAACGAAAAACATTAAGGACAGGCAATTTAAAAATTTGTTTCTGTGGATTTTGCTGGTTGAAAGTGCAGTTTAATTGCAATCCTAGAATATATTTTACCTGTGTTCATTATAGTATCTGCATTCTCCTTATGCAAAATTGCTTACAGTTGAAGTGATTCTGTCATTCATTCCTCAATGTTCTTTTCAGCAATTTGAAATCATTTATATTCCTGCAGTTGTTTGACATGTTTATTTGTTTATTTTAGCTGTCAACAGATAAAACAGTAAAAGTCCTGAATATTTTGGAGAAGAATATTCAAGATGGATCAAAGCTTTCTACTTTACTTAACCATGTGAGTTTCAAATTTCATAATTCCACACCATTGTGCAGAACAGTTTTCTTCACTTGAGTCCTATTTAGTGACAGGTTCAAATATTCTTATGTGTGTGAAAGTGATTTCTTATATTACATGTATGTGATTGAGTTTGCCAAATTTTAATACGTGTAGCAAAATTCAATTAATTATATTTTTTCATTACTAATAATTTTTTTACTATAAATACATAGTTTTGCTATAGTAGTGACAACTAACAGATGTATTAGGAGCAACTGCATTTTCTTTTGTTTCATTTTAGGCATTACAGTTTCATCCTGAAATATTCATGATAATTCTGGTGTAATCTGCATTGTTGGATGTTTCTTTGCTATGTGTCCATAAAACATCCCTTACAAAATGGAAGAAATACTGTGGTTTTCAAATGGAGTCTATCTTTCTCCTAAGCATGAAGGAGGAAGTTTTAAGCTTTAAGTGTTCTTACACTGCAAAGTGACAATGTCAATGTAAATAAAATTAACAGGAAGTTTAGTATTTTAGGATGGGGTTTTTTTCCTGATATTCCTAAAACTACTCAAAGATTTTGAGGTTTTATGAGGTTGATGTTCCATATTTCACATCTCACATATTTATTTATACTCTTTCTATGCAAAACAATATTCCAACAAGATTAGAATTGACTTTTATAGGAGAAAACTCCTCACCTGTAGAAATAAGAAAGTAGTAATTTATATCAGAAAGGAAGAATTTTTACTTGGACACAAAAACCAGAGACACATTATTTGTACCTAAATACTTTCATTTAGATAGTTTGTAGGGGTTTCAAAGTTTCAGTATATAGTTCTGAATGTCTTTGACAATACAAAAAATGCAAAAGGAAATACTGGTTTACCTGGTCTTCTTCATTGTGATGAAGTCTTTATGCTAATGATTTTAAAGTGATATTTTTCTTTTAGTTTTTTGAAGTAAAACTCTAAATTATTAAGAAGTTAATGAAATTGTCCAGTGCTTGCAATTCAGAAACAAACTTGGATTAAAAAAAATGAAGTTTTTTTTAAAAAAAAAAAAAGTTTTAGATTTTTGTAAAACTATTAAAAACTATTCAAATCATTGTGGCAAAGCAAGGCTCTCCTAAGGCATAAGCTTGCTACTTTTACAATGCAGTGAAGATATCTTGCCTCCATGTCATTATATTTCTTAGAGGTCAGGATGCTTTAATATTAATTTAATTTCCAAGATTAATTAGGGAAAATTTTTTTTCCCTTAAGTTGTCATTTGTGTACATAGCAAATTTCGTAAAACCATTGTATCTGGGAAGTTTGCCAGGACCTCTTGATCTGCAGATTTTTGTTGATACTATGATTATGTATATCATATATATATAATGCACTGTTCTATTGGTTCAAATTCTCTTACCCCAAAGGCAAAAGGCTGTTAGTTTCACCAACCTCTGATCTTTACAAGGAAGGCCAACAGTGTTGAAGTGTGGTGTCATGTAGGTAGTAAAGACCCCTTTTCTTTAGAGACTCTCTGTCTGTACCAGGCAAGCTATGAGAAATTCTATCTAGCTTTGCTTAATAATGTTATTACAATATTTAAGTAGTGCTGGATGGTCATATTTTAGTTTAGTTTACCTCATTTTAGCTTGTTTTGCTTCCTCATATAAACACAGTAATACTGTGAGACTCAGTAGCCTATGGCAATTTAAATGGACATACTTGATAAGAGATTGATAATGGATGGGTTGGTCTATAAGCAGAAGAAGTTGTGTACTTACAGATTTCATGTGATTTGCAACAGTCTTTTTGTATAAGAATTCCCTCTAGTGGCAGAAATTAGATGGTTCAAAGCAGCAACTGGTGCCACTGAAGAAAACACCAGATGAAGGAATTAGATTTTGCTTAATGTACATCCATCTTAAAATAGAACATGCAGCAGTCTTTC
This sequence comes from Trochalopteron elliotii, assembly GCA_024734555.1. Taxonomy (NCBI): domain Eukaryota; kingdom Metazoa; phylum Chordata; class Aves; order Passeriformes; family Leiothrichidae; genus Trochalopteron; species Trochalopteron elliotii. Next base: position 134,203 of record JANPWX010019540.1, on the reverse strand, counting down.
CTCACAGTGCTTCCAATGAGACACAGGAACCTTCTTTGTGTTCTAACAGAAAAATACAGAATACAGGACTTCGAAGACCACTAGCTTAGAGAGACATTAGAAACTTGTCGCTAGTAAAACAAAGATTACTTAATTTTTAAAACAAATTATTTTTGTGTCATAAAGGAAATACAGTATTTTATACATGAATGTATGTAAATGTATTAATGTAATGTTATTTTTTTTTACTTGGTGAGAATAAAAATTTGACTTCTTGTTCATACTCTTCTATTTTTCTTGCCTGTTGCAGAATAATGACACTGAAGATGAGGAGAGATTATGGCGAGATCTTATTATGGAAAGAGTGACAAAATCTGCTGATGCTTGTCTTACTGCCATCAATATTATGACATCACCAAATATGCCTAAAGCTGTATATATTGAGGACGTAATAGAAAGAGTTATTCAGTACACAAAATTTCATTTGCAGAACACTCTCTATCCTCAGTATGATCCTGTGTATAGAGTGGATCCTCATGGTGGTTAGTATGCTAAGAAATCTTTCCATATTAAGAGCTATAAAAAAATTAATCTACTGTATGATGTTATAAATGACTTTGTGGAATAAGATTTTTGTATGCAACTTTTATACTGCAGTTCTTTTGTATCACATACAGTATCCTGAATTAATGCACAGTTAGTTTGAGGACAATAAAACAGTAAAAAACCAATGAAATGTGTCATCTGAAGAACTGAGTCATATAACACCTTGGTTTACTGCAATAGTATCAATGTAACCAAAGTATTTAGACTAAAGTATTTAGAAGCTTGAAGTTCAACTTTTATGTATAGTTCTTATACGTTGAAATAAGTAATTTCGAAGTCATAATCTCCATGTATATAATGATTTGTTTCAGGGAAAACTATTTAGCTTCTAGCCTTTTGTTTTCACATACATACCTACAGATGCATGGCTCCAATTTCAAGAACTTTTCTAAAAATCTCAGGTCCAGAATTTAGAGTAATTATGAAAAATAATTATCATGTGAAATTCCTGCTTTCCAGCTGGTGTTACTAAGTAGTTTTTCTAAATTGCTTTCGCAAACTATAGTCATGCGGTTGTTTTGGGGGCACTTTTTGAGGAAGATCATTTCTCTAGTACTTGAAATACTGAAAATATTAATGAATATGTATTTTATTTTCTAGGTGGTGTTTTAAGTTCGAAAGCAAAACGTGCCAAGTGTTCCACCCACAAGCAAAGAGTTATAGTGATGTTGTATAACAAAGTTTGTGACATTGTCAGCAGCTTGTCAGAGTTGCTAGAGATACAGCTTCTCACAGATACAACTATTCTTCAGGTAGGTTTTTTTCAAAATTCCTGTCCAAAAATGTTACTTTTCCTAGAGTAAATGTTAAGTATAATTGTCTCAGTAACATGAAGTTTGAAATCAGTACAAGGTTTTGAATTCTTAACATCAGAGTGGCTAGTTTATTGTGTAGTATGTCATTTGCATCTTCTCAAGAAGAGTTTCTTTTTAAGAAGTTGTGTCTTCTTCATCTTAAGAAAAGTTTAACCTGATTGTATTCTAGTATAGAGTAGTAGAATTATTTACACTGTTTCCAAATCCTTAAGAAAATCAAGTCTGAACTGCCACATGCACCACTAAACCATGTCTTTAAACATCCTATGTATGTCTTTCATATATCTACAGGGATGTTGGCTGAACTGCTTTGCTTCCATGGGCACTTAAAATCCAATCTAAACCATGCCTGGTACATCTCATGGCTCATTTCCTTTGTCTTGTCACTTGTTAGCTGCAAGAGGAGACCAACTTCACCTGGCTGCACGCTCCTTTCAGGGAGTTGTAGAGGACTGTAAGGCCCCTCATGGAGTCTCCTCCACACCAAACAGCCTGATACCCCCTCAGTCACTTCACATAAGACCTGTGCCCTAATTTAATAACTTTATTTGCAAATAATATGAAGTAATTGTTGAATGCCCTACCTGCTGAATGAAAAGCTGGGTTGTGAAACTCCATAAATACCAGTTTGTTAGTCCTGTATACTTAAAATATAATTTGTATCCATTGATAGGTGTCATCGATGGGAATAACACCTTTCTTTGTGGAAAATGTCAGTGAGCTACAGTTATGTGCCATCAAATTAGTGACTGCAGTAAGTACTTTTTAATTCATTGCACATGTGCCTTTACTGCTGAGAGTTCTTAGGGCATTTACATAGGTTGTATTTTCTCTCTTGTAGAGAATTGGAGTGTAGAATTATTGCTATTCTTGCATGTTTCTACAGCTTGATATAATATAGAAATAGTGTTATATCTACCTGAGCTGCCCCTATTTGCAGAGTAGTCTACAGAAAGAAATTGCCTACTTCAAGCAAGAAGCTTCTCAATTTTAGTTGTCAGTTAAAGTGTAAACACAGACTCCTTCCTCTTACCTATCCCTTTTTTATTTTAAGGGGTTTTTTTTAAATCTTCAATCCTAGCTGTGTGGTTTTCCTTATTTCCTATGTTCAGATTTGAACTTACGCAATAAGTCATAGAACTAGGATGGAATTTCTGTAAAATAGAATAAATTATTTTCCTCTGAAGAGGTGACTATTTGAAAAAATCACATGATAGGTAAAATATTATTTCAGGAAAAATGTAGTGGAACAAAAATGTCCTTGTTCAAGTGGGAGATTTTAATCTTTGTAAGGATTATATACTTCAGTATTCTGCCCAAACAAAAGGGGAGGCAAAATCAACAGTTCTACTCTGTAAATTGAAAGAACTTATTATGTCAGACAAACATTAAAGCCTGTAATATGAGGTAAAACTGTTTTCTGAAATGTACTCTACAGCCTACATGTGTTCAGGTAAATTGTGTTCCGACAGTTTTCCTTTGTACTGAGAGAAATAAATATTAAGTCTAAAAGCTTACTGTTTTACTGTTTGACTTTCCTATATAGTGTGTTATACCATCGACAAAAATATTTTAAATAGAGGGTATTTTCAAGACCTCTTACACATTTATATAAAGGTTTTTTAAAAATCTCTATTTGGAAAAGTTTTTATGTATTTTTTTAAAAAATGCTTGCATTGGGAAAGCAATGCATTAATAAGATGAATTATAATTTATTAAAGTGTCATGTGCGGTGTACGCTGTCATATATAATTATTTACAATATATTTTAAAACCTATATTTTATATAACAATAAATCATTGTCTAATAATCCTGTAACTATTAAATAGGTGTTCTCCCGCTATGAAAAACACAGACAGCTAATTCTAGAAGAAATTTTCACTTCCCTTGCGAGACTACCAACTAGCAAGAGGAGTTTGAGAAACTTCAGGTAACTTGTGATGTAAATTAATAACTTGTAGACTATAGTATTTACAGTTTTTAGATGTTGGATTTCAGGCTTCATTGATAATTACACTAAAAATGTGTCTCTACAAGCTGTACTTTGTGCAGGTTGAGATTTCAAAACAAATTGTTTGACAGATGTCTTGTAAAAATTGCTTGGTTTTGTGCTGTCACTTTAGTGCCCACTTACAAAAATAATGGAAACATCTTACTATTTTTCTCACTAAGAATGTGAATGGGTGCAATGTTATTGTGCGTCAAGGATTATTTTTTGTTGGTCAGTTCTTTAATTCTGTTTGTATGGAGTTACATAATTTCTTCATTGCTAGATCTTTGTAGGAAAATTCTGGCCGAATTTCATTGAGGATACACTCAGAGCACTCTTCAGGGGGGGAATCAGTTTCATATCCATATCATCTCATATGTCAGGGTATACCACCTTTTGTTGTTAAGTGTAGCAATAAGATGGTATTGGTGTGTGTATGGGCAGTAAACTAAAATAGTATTTCTGAGATTACATCAGGGAAAAACATAGTCTTCTTACCAATTTAAGACAGTTGCCTGCTGTATTTGTAGTCTGTTATGCTGCTGCAGGTTATTGTAGGTGTAGCTCTTGTAAAAGTCAGTCTAGGTCATGGTCATTATTTTCTGTTTTTTAAAAGTCCTACACATTTCACATACATTAAATACTACAGAAGAATTATTACAGCAACAGTTTGATGTATTTTGTTGTATCATTTTGTGTTGTGTTGGAGAGAACATGGTATTATACATAATGATATACATATTAAGTATTTTAGCATGTATGTGTTTGTTTTGTTAAATATTCCTGTAGCTGTTTCAGCCAATTAACTGTGTGCTGCCTCAGTTCATCTCTTCTGTGCAAGAACAATACTTACTGGTTCTGTTGGGTCAAATGGTACACTGCATAAAAAGAATCAAATTAATAGAAAAAGGTCTAAAATGTGGATTTCTAGCTGTGGTAATGATTTTTGAAAGATACTACTTATGAGCAAAGGTTTTTTGTGTTTTGTCCTTTTTGTCTACTTTTAGTGTTAATACTGTCTTTTCTTATTAACAGGTTAAATAGCAGTGACACTGATGGAGAGCCTATGTACATTCAGATGGTAACAGCACTAGTTCTGCAACTTATTCAGTGTGTGGTGCACTTACCATCAGCAGAAAAGGATTCTAATTCAGAGGAGGAATCAAACAAGAAAGTAAGATATTTTTAAAAGCCTTTTTTATGTGTGTGTGGAGAAGTTACTTACATGTGTTTATGGGTATAATACATTATTACAGTGCTCTAGTAATCAAGCACTCTAATTTTATGTCTGCTGTAATTTTTTGATGAATGAGAAATGCTGATCTGGAAATTGTAGATCTATGCTAATATAATAGACAAATGTATCTTGTTATTTTTAGGTGGATCAAGATGTGCTTATTACTAACTCATATGAAACAGCCATGAGAACAGCACAAAACTTCCTTTCTATTTTCCTTAAGAAGTAAGTACTGTTGCATTCTTTAGTGTATTGATAAAACCAGCTCAAATGAATACTTTGAATACCTGACCACTGAACAGTGATAAATGCCTATTCATAAAGTTATTTAGAATAGTATACTTTATAGATGCCTAAGAGACTTTCTTGCCTAGACAAAAATGTTTATAGAAGAGAAATTCTGCATAGTGTTCTTCATGCATTTAGTCTCACAGTTAATGTAAGATTCCTTTATTATGGGTCTCTTACTTACCTGAAGCCTGGAAGAGAAGGTTGAGCAAATATTTAAGTAATGAAACCATGCTGATTCAGTCATCAGATACAAAAAACCCTGAAAATTACTTTTACTGAGCTAAAGTTATGAGTTTTACATCTAGTAGCTCAAAAAGGAATAAAAAATGTACCTGAATTAACCATAGGATTTCAAAGAACAAGTCTTTAGGTTTTTATTGTATTAAATTCTACAGTTAAAGCTGAAAAGCTATTTAATAAGCCATCTAGCTCTTGCATGCTTCTGATGTTAAACTTAACGTTGATATATAGAAGTCAAAAAGTATGAGGTATGTTAATTTTGGTGGAGTTTTTTGTGGTTTTGGTTTGTTGGTTGGTTGATTGGTTCGTGTTTGTTTGGCATTCTGATTGTAACCTTTGTGAAGCATAACACTGAGATGTGTTATCAGATAAATGAAACCAAGCTTAAACAATGTAAACATATCAACTCTTAAATATCCTAATCTAGCTTCATTTTTATAATTCTGCCTGCTTTGTCTATCCAAGTTAATACAGACTGTAATGCAAAGCTAAAAATAAAAATCTTAGCAACAAAATTCTGCTGTCATGGATTAGCCGCTTTATTTCCAGTGCAACTTGGAGTGATAAATGTTTAAGCTATTTCTCTGCAAACGAATAAAACAAATTTTCTGCTAGTATTTCAGATTTGTTTTCTTGGAATTGCATAAAATTATTTTTTTCTGATTAAACACAGGATTACTTCTATTTGTATCAGAAGAAAACATTACATGGCTGTTAAATGTGCTTACGAAAACATTTTCTTTTTAACAGGTGTGGCAGTAAACAAGGGGAAGAAGATTACAGGCCACTGTTTGAAAACTTTGTTCAAGATCTCCTGTCAACAGTCAATAAACCAGAATGGCCAGCTGCAGAGTTGCTACTTAGCTTACTAGGAAGGCTGTTGGTAAGGGATTCTTGTTTTTAACTACATGAATTCATTTCTTATTACAATGAAGGCTTGTTTATTTCTGCTGAAACTATTTTAGCAATGCTTTCTGATTGTTGACACACACATGCAGCATATAAGGATTTCCTTGTGTGTATCACTGCTATGCAATACATAAATAATAAAATTTTGGTTAGAAGATCATTCATGTAGAGCTTGTTAAAAATTGTATGTATTACAATTATATGAACTTTCCCATGGAAGTTCACTTCCTCTATTTCATTATGTTTTCAACATTAAAAAGTGTCATTTCATAGTATCTAATAAGTGCATATATTTATTTGGAGTAAAGTCAGCCTAGTAGCTGTAATTATACATACTAAGTATCTTCTCTGGGCAGAGAACAAGAAAACAACTCAGTGGTTTGGTTTTTTACAACTACAGCAAATGCTTATGACGTTTTACAGAATGGGAATGTTTTTGTTAGTGTGTTTTTTGAGTGTTGCTCTTCAGTATCGTAATACAATTTACACAGTAATTTGATCTGCTTCTTGAAAAATATTGCATGGTTGTACTCTTGGTAAAATATAGCTTTGTATTTGTGTGAATAGTGAGGAGGTAGCATTATGGTGCTTAAAGTCTCTGCTGTTGGAGATCTGCTGTGCTAATTGTCCAGTTTGTTTAATGAAAATATGTCTTTAAAAAAACTCTTGACAGATGTATTTGTAGAGTGAGAGAGAACAAATAAAAAAGAGACATTAAGTAAGTAATGTATGTGTGAGGTAATAGTAAATTACATAATTTTGTGCAATATGTAAGTTACGTGTACATTTTAATAAGGTAAAGCAATCTTTTGTGAGAAGAATCTCTGTGGCATAAATAAATATTTGTTTTTAAATGTCTATTCTGCTTTTCGTAGGTTCACCAGTTCAGTAACAAATCTACAGAAATGGCATTAAGAGTTGCATCACTTGACTATCTTGGAACTGTAGCAGCAAGACTGAGGAAAGATGCAGTAACTAGCAAAATGGATCAAGGATCTTTAGCCAGAATCCTCAAACAGGTGTGTGAGACATCCATGGCAGCTGGATGGAGATCTATCCATTCAAATGCTTGACATTTTTAAATATACTTGAAAAACTGACATTACGGGGAATCTGTCTTAATTCACTATTCAGATTTCTGAATCAAATATGCACAGTTTATAAGTATCACGTTTGTTAATTTGTGTCTTCCTTGCACCATTTCTGTAGTGATCCTATAAATTAATTAATTACAGTGGTTAGTCAGTTTTCTTGTGACAATACTGAGGAAATAATGGATCAACAGTTGGATTGTATCTTAAGAGGCCTTAATACAATACGAACATATGAACCTCCATTTGCTGTTGCAAAATGGAACCTGAGCTTCTGGCACTCAAATATATGCTTTTGAGGGTTAATCTGTTAGTCTCATAGGGTTAGTTTTTATGTGGTATAATTTGAGGTTTTGGGGGGGTGGGTTTGGTGTTTTTTACTGAATGCATATGTGTAGTGCTGGCCAGATGCCAGGCCCTCACCCAAGCTGCTCTGACTCCCCTCTGCAGCTGCACAGACAAGAGGAAATGTAAGGAAGAGTCCATGGGTTGAGATAAGGACCAGGGGACATCACTCACCAAATACCATCAGAGGCAAAACAGGCTCAACTTAGATATGAAGTGAATTTTTATGAACAAGATCAGAGCAGGTTAATGAGAAGTCAAATAAACCCTCAAAAACACCTTCCCCCACCCCTCCCTCCTTCCCAACTCTATCTCCTATCCCTGCAGTGTAAGGAGGCAGGGAATGGGGGTTGTGGTCAGTTCATCACCCAGGGTTTCTTTCCCTGCTGAGGCAGAGGAGTCATTGCCCTGCTGCACCATAGAGTCCCTCTCATAGTAGACAGTTCTCCATGGACTTCTCCAGCATGGCTCCATCTCAGGGGCAACAGCTCCCTGCAAATTGCTGCAGTGTGGGTCCATCCCATGGGCAACAGCACCCCTCAAACGACTGCAGAGTGGGTCACTCTTCCATGGGTGCACGCCTTCAAGGACAGGCTGCTTTAGCCTGAGAGCAGGGCCCTCTTCCCACAGGTGTCCCACAGGCTCCTCTCAGGCACCCACCTGCTCTGGTGTGGGGCTCAACCAGGGGCTGCAGGTGAATCTTTGCATCCCTGTGGACCTCCCTGTGCTGCAGGGGCACAGCTGCCTCACCATGGGCTGCACCAGGGACTGCAGGGGAATCTCAGCTCTGGCACCTGGAGCACCTCCTGCCCCTCCTCCTTCACTGACCTTTTGTCTGCAGGACTGTTCCTCTCACATGTTCTCACCCTGCTCTGCTCTGGTCACAATTACGTCTGAACGTTTTTGTTCTTTCTTCTAAAATTATATTGTCACAGAGACATTACCACCATCTCAAATTAGCCTTGGCCAGCAGCACCTCCATCTTTGGAGCCATCACGGACTGGCTCTGCTGGACATGGAAGAACCTTCTGGCAGCTTCTCACAGAAGCTATCCTGTAGCCCTCCCACTACCAAAACCAGGCCATGCAAAGTCTTTCAGTAGAGAGTCTATATTTGGATTTCTCCTAATGCTGCTCAAAATCCGCAGGAGTGGCAATATATGCCAAAGCAGGGTATACATTTGGGCTCTGTACTGTACATAATATGAGAAAATCTCATGTCGCATGTGTCCTTTTACAAATGGGGACTTGCATTTTTCTTGTGGACACTATACATTTTTTTCTGAACTAACTTTCTCAGGATTTCCCTTCCACTTCCCTGAAAAGACTACAGTTCTATTACACATACTTTATCATGACCATTGCATTCATGTTGAAGGAAAAATTTCTATATTTTTCAGGCATTCAGTTAAAGTAAAAGTCATCTACTCCTTTGTGAGGCTGATTCTTCCCATAATTTGTTTTGATTAGAATATTCTACAACATACAGTGTCAAATGTTTATGTCGATGGCATAATATAATTTACACTTCTGTACGGTAAGGGATTATAATTCTCCACTGTTGACAGTGATTGTGACAATTTTACATTATATTTAGTAAGTATTTCAGAAGAATCCTTTTCTCCTTCCTTATCCTCAGGCATTATAATAGTATTGAAAAATATTCTAGAAAGATAAATATACCTGAGTGATTACCTGAATTTTTCTGTTTGGTTTTGGGTTTTTACAGGATCAGGTAGCTTCTAGGCATTGGCATCTGCAGAAAATAAAATTACTGTGGGCAATTGAGTGCTGAAACTTTTATTTCAGTTTTTCAGGAAACTTAACATCAGTAATGATAGACAGTACCATTCATGCATTGTGGAAAGTGTGCACTGTGCAGTACAGTCAAACGGGGTAAACTGTTGTATTACTTATAAATTTGTAAGAGAAGAACAATACAATATGTACAGTACAGCTGACCCTCACTTTCCTGTTTAACTGGCAAGAAAATAAGAAGATCCATTGGCAGCTGTTATCATCGGAAACTTAAAATATTATTTCTATTCAGAAATGAGCTCACACCTCTACAATTTTTCTTTCCTGCTAAATTGAATACTTCTGTTGGATATTTTCTTCTGCACTCTGATATCATTACCACAATATTAGTCAATGATTGATAAATGCATGTAGTACTCTCTGCTGTGGTTTGGACTCACGATTCATAGAATAGGTTTTAGAGGAAAATCTATTCTGTTTTGACATTTTCAAACAGCAGTTTTTTAGAAATAGATTGTCTAGGTTATTTGAACACTTGTGCATGCTTTTCATTAGTTTATCTCTTGATATACTGATGTTCTGGACTTGTTAATTGTACCTTTCTCTACTTGCTGATGTTTGCAAGCTATGTTACCTGCTTTAACATGTGTCAAGATTCTCAGCTGATGCTGTTAATACAGAACTAAAGATGGTTATAAGTTAGTAGTTTCATTGCTGATGAAGAAATTTTTCTTTTCTGGCTGGAGAATTCAAAACCAAAAATTATTCTTGTACTTTCATTTTGATTATTGAATACGATTTTTTTATAGGCTTCACAGTTTCTCTTTGTTTGTTCTGGGATTTTTATTTGTTTGAAAGTCGTTAGGAGTTAAGCATCAAGCACCCCTTATATTAAGCCAGTTATCTACAGAATTTCAAGTTTGTCAAAGGCCAGGATTTCTACTCACAATTTGCACATACATCAGGGTGTTAAATAAATAAATACCTAATGAGTATTATTTGTCTTGTAGGCATGCTTTGAACTCTTGAACTTGTTCATTTTGGGGTAAAAAAATAATACTTTATTCTGCTATAACATCAGCAACTGCAGGGATCTGGATGTTTCAATATAATATTGACGAAATAAGGATGTTTTCTGGGTTTTGCCCTTTTTTATTTTTCTTTGACAGGGTCCTCATGCTAGATCATAGAATGAAAATGAACCAAATAAATTAGTCTGTTTTAAAACCAGTCTTACTCTGCTCTTCATATTTTTTTTACTTATAACTAATTGGTTAAAAAATTATTAATGCTGCACAGTTCTGCAAACAACTGACTTCAATGTATTTTTTACGTGGACATGCAGAATTTCAGATGGTAATTAGGACTGTGCAATATTCTTGTTTATAACTATCTTTCTGTTTCTAAAAGGTTTCAGGAGGAGATGATGAAATTCAACAGCTGCAAAAGGCTTTACTGGATTATCTGGATGAGAACACAGAAATTGATGCATCATTAGTGGTAAATTTCAGCTTTCTTTCATCAGGAATGTATATAAATAATTTCATAATACCTACGGAAGAAAATTATGTTTGATTATATATATTAGTGCTTCAGTTAAATTGTCACTATAACAGATACTGTTGATTGTGTTTTCCAAAATAATGTTGATGCATTAGATTTCCTAAATCTCATTTTAAATCTGTTAATTTTCTTTTTCTCTGTCTGTTGGTTTTGTTTTCTGTGTATCCTGGTCTATTTCTTCAGTTTTCTCGGAAGTTTTATGTAGCTCAGTGGTTCCGTGATACAACTATGGAGACAGAGAAAGCAATTAAATCTCAGAAGGATGAGGATTCATCTGAAGGAACTCATCATGCGAAAGATGTTGAGACCACAGGACAAATCATGCATAGAGCAGAAAGTCGCAAAAAGTTTCTTCGCAGCATCATTAAAACTGCTCCATCTCAGTTCAGTACATTAAAGTATGTTTCAGTACCACTTACTTCTTTATTAGCCATGCATTTAATGTTCTAAATAATTTTTTGGGAACATGTCCTGACTAACACATGGAATTTATTTCAGGATGAATTCTGATACTGTGGACTATGAAGATGCATGTTTGATTGTTCGCTACTTGGCCTCTATGAGGCCGTTTGCCCAGAGCTTCGATATTTATTTGACACAGGTAAACTGTGACTGGAAGTTGTAGTATAGTGAGACACAGTTGGATTCTGATACCAAACACTTTCACAGCCACGTGCTATATCTGTCCGTTGTTGAGCAGAGGTAGTTACAGACCATGATAACACCATGTGGTTTCATATTCTGTATTGATGGCATAAGTGATTAGGTTTCTTTTTCTTGCATGCGTGTTTTGTATGCTATATTGTCCACACATTATTTTATTTATTCATGTATGGCTTTAGCAAAATTATTGCACACAGTGAGAGGATTGTTACAAAGTGTTGAAATAACTTTCACAACATCTGTAAGATGCTTGCTCCTTTGGTAAGATTAACTCATGAAATTGAGCTTAATTTGATTTGAAAGTAAAACGCAGATTTGCCAATTGTTTGCAGTTCATATTGCTGTCATGTTCAGGAGCTGCTGTTTGACCAGTGTAATTTCTTGCTTTTCCTGGGAGAAGGGCACTAACACTGGCACAGTGACATGTTTGAAATTCAGTACCAGCTTAGGTTGCACTGCTTAAATTGATCTCCATACAGAGCCATTCCTAAACTGCACATATCTAGCTCTGCTGTTAAAAGAACCATGGTGAAAGCTACAACTGAATGACATAAGTAGATTTTAAAGTTAAGAACCTTACGATCCATTTTAGAGAAGTAGCAAATCATGGTAAATATCCATCACTTGCTTGCACCTTTTTATTCTGTGAGAAGATAAACTCAGCTTTTAGTTACTATTTTACAAATGCTATTTGTATGTTATTGTGCTGAATTTTTGCTCTTAATTATTATTTGGTACCTTCCCAAAAGAATTGAATCTTTGTTTTTGTTCTCCTCTAGATTCTGCGTGTACTTGGTGAAAATGCAATTGCTGTTCGAACAAAAGCCATGAAGTGTTTGTCTGAGGTTGTTGCTGTAGACCCCAGTATTCTAGCCAGGGTAAGAAAGGAAATATCTACTATGCACATATCACCGTTAAAATAAATCTTTATTTCTTATTCTGAATCTTTGTTTGATATGTTCTTTTTAGCTGGATATGCAACGAGGAGTTCATGGGCGGCTAATGGATAACTCCACTAGTGTACGAGAAGCAGCTGTGGAGCTGCTTGGCCGATTTGTGCTCTGTCGTCCTCAGCTTGCTGAGCAGTATTATGACATGCTGATTGAAAGAATATTGGTACGGTGACTTGTGGTAAAATAAGTGGCATTGGAAAATTTGCTTTTAACTGAGTGTGTTTAATAAATTGGAATTATTTGAATGGTGAGCCATCGTGCTTTTAAGGACACCTTTTAAAATGCACCACTTGCTTCTAGGGAGGCTTTATTACATTGAAAAGTGAACTCCTACAGAAAGTCATACTGCATCAGGACCAGGGCTATATTCCTTTAGATTCCATTATTAGTGCTCAAATTATCTGTGTTATGGTTTCAGCCCAAATAGAAGTTCAGCACACACAGTGCAGCTGCTCACTCAACCCCTGCATCTCTTACCCCCACCCTGGGAGAATTGCAGCAAAATTTACATGTTGAGATAAGAATATTTAATAATTGAAAATAAAGTAAAACACAATAAAAATTACAAATAATGATAATAAAAAGGAGAGAAACCATTGATGCACAAAGCAATTGCTCACCATCTGCTGACTGATGCCAGAGCTCCGTTCCCAAACCTAGATTAGCTGTGCTTTCTGATAACTCCCCGCAGTTTATATACCAGGCATGACATTCATTGGTATGGAGTATCCCTTTGGCCAGTTCAGGTCACCTGTCCTGGTATGCTCCCTCCCAGTTTCTTTTGCCTACCTCCTCATTGGCAGAACATGAGACAAGGAGGGAAAAAAAAGTCCTTGACTTAGGATAAACATGACTTAGCCAAAACCAAAACATCAGTGCATTATCAACACCTTTCTCCTTCCAAATCCAAAACACAGCACTGTAACAGCTGCTGAGAAGAAATAAAATCTACCCTACCTTTAACCAGCTAGGTGAAATAAGGAATTTTGCTACATGTTTGAAGTCTGAAATATGGATCATTGAGGACAGCATTTCTATGCTATTTTTAGTGTTTTGAAAGGTTTAATAGTTTTTTTACAAAAAAAAGTGGGGTTTTTTCTACGTGTTCAGTGTTAATTTAACTCTTGGATGACAAGAGCTATAAGAGTTATAACAAGCTTATAGTATCCATGTCAGGATTTTAGTCAAGTACTACACATCTGCTATAGTTACATGATAAAACAAGTTTCTGAAGGATTTTGGAGATAAGTAGGTCATGTGCATGCAATAAACCTGACATTCAGATTCAATAGATTTTGAGTAAGGTGATATGAAGTGAAGCTCCTCATCTATCTCCTTAGAGGAAGCCTAGTAAAATGGAAACAACTGCCTGCATGTATCTTATCCATAAGCTTTATTCAAAGGCTTAAAGTATTATTATCCAAATCTATAGGTAATCTTGTGTGTTCCTATAAAGTAGCTAAAGCATCACCACATCTGGCTTTTAAGTTCTTGAGTTAAGAAGTGGATTATACATTTGCAGCATCATGAGCTCTTAGGTGGGAAGGTATAGATGGAGAAAGTGTTATAGCATTCTGTGAACTCAGCCAGAGCCTTTAGAATAAGTTATGCTGAGCTTTTGTATAAATGCATTCCGGAAAATTTTAGTTGCCTTTTCTAAATGAATTTCACAAGTCAAATTGGGTGATCTTCAAATATTAATTCATATAGAACATAAATTAATGTTTCTGATTTGTTTTCAAGAGTGTAATTCTTTTCTCTTCACAGGATACTGGTATCAGTGTCAGAAAAAGAGTTATAAAAATACTTAGGGATATCTGCATTGAACAACCAACCTTTCCCAAAATTACGGAAATGTGTGTGAAAATGATTCGGAGAGTCAATGATGAAGAAGGCATTAAGGTAGAATGAAACATACCCTTCAGAATTTTAATTGTCATTACTTTAGTGTTTCCCTATCTTAACAAAAAGTATATAATTTCTCCTTTGTAATATTTATGACTTATGAATTTTTAAGGGCTGATATTTGAGCTTTCTGCAGTTCTCTGATTTACTTCTCTTTCTTTTCTATCCTCTCTTTTCTGTAACTTCTTGCTGACAAGCAAAATATTTTAAATATTTTCCAGAATTTTTTTGCTTCTTGCAGGTATTTTCTCTAATGCTTCTCTTCTCTAACAAGTAAAATTGGCATATAAAACTTTGATTTCTGCAAATCAAAAGAATTTTAAGTAAAAATTAACTACTTGACATTAATTTATACCATATATAACTATTAAGGTTATAAAGTATTAATGTGTGCTGATTTTGTATTAATTCTGAATGTTCAGTGAGGCAGTTATTCTCCTTGAAAAGTTGCTTATGTGCTCGTACTCTACCCTTTCTGCAGCGTGTATTTGCAGAAGGGTACAATCCTAATATAATGTGTTAAATCACAAACCTGCCAATGATTTTTTTGTTTAATTTGACAAAATAATTTTTAAACTGTTGAGTAATTACAGACACACTTGTAATAATTTCGTATCACACTTTCAGTAAAATTTGAAAACTTTAAAGCTGCAGCAGATATTTTTACCTCTTGAGGTACATTAATGTGAAGTGGCTTTCTGAGAAGACTCTTAATCAACAAGCAGATGAACAGCTAGATCCAAGATGCTGCTGGAAAAGGAGGATGACCATGTTTTCTCCCCTCCTTCCTCTTAGCTTTCTAACAAAAAGTGAGGCATAAACTTCAATGCATTTTTAACAATTCCATGAATGAGAAGTACTTTTGGAATAATTTTTGTTCACTTACATTGTATTCTATATTGTCTTCCATACAAAAACACTGGAAGGTAACATACTTGCCACGTTTGAGTGTAGGGACTTGCCTTCTCCCTCCTTCCCACCTTGTCACAGCTGTGTTGTAAACTAAAGGAACCTACCACTACTGATGCAGTTCTGCTGTAGGGATTGTTTGTTCAGTTGTCAGCTTCTCAGCTGTGTTTTCCTGAGAACTACCAATTAATGCAGGAAGGTGGTAACTTTATTTTCTGTAGCATCAGTTCCCATTGTTTCATTTTGCTGAAGTTTGACATGAGATCAGTGTAAGTCCTGTAATAGTAGATCTGGGTGTGTCTCAGATAACATTTCCTACTACAGTCTCATTTAAGTTGCATAATTCCTTGTGAAAAGGCACAGATCATCAGCACATCTGTTGTATGGACGTATTAGAAATAACACTTATGTGGCAATGTAACTTTATTTATTTATGCTAATATTTTATTTTCCTTCAGAAATTAGTAAATGAGACATTCCAGAAGCTCTGGTTTACTCCAACTCCACACCATGACAAAGAAGCAATGACAAGGAAAATACTAAACATCACTGATGTGGTATGTTAAAGAAATTTGAGTTGTGTGCAAAATTCAATTTTTTTTTTAGTATCTTAGAAATATTATCTGTATTTTTTTGAACACAATAATATGTCAGATGGTTTCCCTTTTATATTTCCTGGCATGAATTGTATACCAAAAATATTCATGTGATTGAGCAGGGTGTAGAAAATTTTAAATGCATACTAATCTGCTGGCAATAATAACTGCGACCAAACTATATTCAGATTCTATCAAGTACTTGTTCAGTTAAAGCACAACCAATTTCTATTGTATGTAGCATTGCTACTAGCAGCATATAGTTAAGTTTACCTAAGAACTTGTCTCTTAAAAGAAAATTTTCCTCAAACAATTGATAACCTTTATTTGGCAAGGTTAATAATATTTTTAAATAAATACAGGGTAATGTTTTTACTCAGAATAAACAGGTGTCTGCATAATTGTATCTTACTTTTTAGGTGCAGCAAATTAAATAACATATCTCCAAAATAACAAAATCTGTTTCAGTTAAAAATGCTTTAATTTGTAGTGAAAATATGTTGTATAAAACCACTGTGCTGAAAAGATGTTTTAATGTCAAAAATTCAAAAATCTAAATCTCAAATAAAAAAAATTCACTGCATTACTTACAACTATAGGTTTAAACATCATTTTGCTTTACAGTATTTTAAAAAAATATAAAAAATTGTGGTTTTCCTGTCTGAGAAGTCAGTCAATTTGACTTCCGTTTAATTCTCAATTCTCCTGCCAGTTCTAATTTGAACCACCTGTGTGACATATGATACCAGTGAAGGCTTGGTTTGTTTATATAAAAATACATGTGTGTGTATCTATCTATATATATACCTAAATAAATATGTGTATGTGCATGTGTGTACTTTTCTCTGGTGTCAAAGACACAAGGGAATGGCCTGAAGTTGTGTCAGGTGAGATTTAGGTTGGGTATCAGGGAAAGATTCTTCCCCAGAGGGTGGTTGGGCACTGGAACAGCTCCCCAGGGCAGTGGTCACAGCACCAGCCTGACAGAGTTTAAGAAGATTTGGACAATGCGCTCAGGCATATGGTGTGTAACTCTTGGGGTTTGCTATGCAAGGCCGGGAGTTGGACCTGATGATCCCTGTAGATCCCTTTCCACTACAGAGATCCTGTGGTTCTGTGATACACATGCATGTCCATTTTCAAAGTGTCAAGATTGTATTTGTACATAAATTTGTGCAAAAATTTCTACAAAATGGAAAGCTTGCCTTGCATTAGAGACAGAAATCTTCAGTAAAGCGTGTAGGCTTTGTGTTGTATGAAATACAAATTCTTGAGTCACTTAAATGGTGGAAACTGTTTTTCAAATGCAGAAGCCAGTTTCCAATCTCCATTGTTCTTAATGCATATACAAGTGTATGCATGTTTGCTGATCTTTTGACATGACATCTGTGTTGAAATATTTTTTCTTCATATGCCTTGTGTATTAACCAGTTTATTCTCAAAAATACTTATAGGTTGCAGCTTGTAGAGATACAGGGTATGATTGGTTTGAACAGCTTCTTCAAAATGTGAGTAATGAATTTTGAATGTATAGTACAAAGTTGTTTGAATTTTAGTGTTCCTTTTGCTTCTAAAACACATAGCAGGGGAACTCCAAGAGCAGTCCTACAACAGACAAATTCAATTCCTGCTCTTTAACATCTGACCTTTTTTTCTATCTTTCTCGGTGCAGTTTTCTTTGACATTAGTTTCTGTCTTTGCAAATGATGTCTTGAAAATATTTCACTTCCTGGTTTTGGAAGGAGTTTCATTTGTTTGTTTAATTTCATTAGTTCTTCAGTAATGACTGACATAACGCAAAGTCCACAGCTAAGATACTTAATTCTGAAATAAAGTATTTAGTGATGTCATTTTTTTTAACAGTAAATAAATGTATTTTCACATCCAGTGTGTTTTCTACACAATTTATGGAAGTGAATCTTCAGAGTATAAGTTACTTCTGCATTATGTTCTAACAATATTATTCAATATTTGTAAGATTTGAGCTTGGATTGTTTATATCTCTTAACCTGTGTTGTCATTCTCTACATCTTGCATGCATTGGTTAATTTTTAAGCAAGAAAATCCTTTGAGTCTGCTCTTGCCTGGCGTGTCATGAAAACAGGTTATCAAATAAATCAGAACCTCTTCATTAGGAGCCTCTTCGCTGAAGAAAAGGCTATAATGTGGTCTCGGTCTTTCTTAGATACTAGAAGAACCTTCATGGACACAATTTTAGTACCCAAACTCATATGTAAAATGTTTAAATAAAGTGTTGATATACAGCTATGCTAGATCCTCATTTGGTATTTCAGCTTAGTGTCAAAAACATTTGTTTTGAATTCACACTTTATTTCTCTAAGCATTTTAAAAACCTTCGGACTCCTGCTAGTTTCTGCATTATTTCATGAAGCATAAAAGCAGCTTGCATCCAGATGCAAAAAATCAGGAGAACTACTATGGATTTTTATTGCAGTTACTTTTTTTTTAATTTATGTTGCTTTTTTACTTTTGATAATGTTTTCTTCACCATGTAAGGTTTATGGAGAATTAAATACTTTTGTAGTCTAAAATCCTCATGTATCTGTAGTAATTGTTATAAAACCAGCATATATCCTATGCAAATGAATGCAGATTAACACTAAAGCATTTTCTGTTTCATCTGCTGCAGCTGTTGAAGTCAGAAGAGGATGCCTCATATAAACCTGTGAAGAAAGCCTGTACTCAACTTGTTGACAATTTGGTTGAGCACATTCTTAAATATGAAGAATCTTTATCAGGTAATATTATTTAAAACTCAGCTAAAATCCTTTGAATTTTTATGATACTGTAACAGTTGTTGAAATCATTTTATTGCAAAAAGTTACTGTTCTGGAATTCCTCTTAAAAGCTGATTGTAATAAATCATTGTTCTTAAGTGATGAAATTTTAAGCACTGTTTAATAATAAATCTTCCCTAATCTTCACTAACTAACCACAGTAGTAGAACTACTTTTAAAATAACTGGTTCAAACTTTCAAACTAAAAACAAAACTAACATGGCAAATTTTATTTGCATTAATATGTTCTACATTTGTAATAGGAATCATTGGCTGGGCCAGTCTAACATTTACAGTAAGGAGTTTAAAAACTAGTGATGTCTTTAATGCATCTTTGCTTCTTTTTTCAAGTCTTTTGTGGTCACATATAAATGTTAACACATTATGTTCCCATTTCTAATAAGAACATTCTGGTTTGATCTTTAAAGAGATGCAATGAAAGAGATACTCAGTGTTTAGGCCATATGGTTTTCATTGCTTAAACAGTACTTGGTCTTACTATCCTTTTTGTATTTTCTAATCTTTTGCAGATTCTGACAATAAAGGTGTGAATTCTGGTCGCTTGGTTGCTTGCATAACCACTTTGTTCTTATTCAGCAAAATAAGACCCCAGCTAATGGTCAAACATGCCATGACCATGCAGCCATACCTGACCACTAAATGTAGTGTAAGTAGAGAAAATCAGTCTTTTCCCTAGATAATTGAGCATGAAAATTAACATCTGTCTTGTATACTTGATGAATTTAAGGTAGGAAAAGACGATTTAAAATTGTGGAGCTTTTTCATGAGCATCATAGCTTTGAAAGTTACTAGATCCTTTTGATGATCCCTTTAGCTTTTAAGATGTTCTTCCCCGCGTTCTACCTCCATATTTTGCAGCCAAATGAAACTGAAACCTTTGCTGCCTATTTCCCAGTTTTTCTCCCTTCAGGAAATAGTTTCTTAGAATTGTTTTAGTTTACAGTCACAGTCTTAAAAGTAGTTAATGTTTAGCATATGAATCTTAAGACTAAGGATAAGGTTCCATCAGATAGAGTGATCCAATATATAGCACATATATGAGAAGAAAAACGTCTTATTTCATCCTCTTCTAGACTTCATTTCTCAGTTTTCTAACTCTAGTGCTCTTGTATTCCCCTGTAAGACATTGTAGACAACTCTAATACTGAAACTCTCCCCCACTCTGGTCTCTGAGTCCTTGCAGTGGTTTTGCCATTTTCATCTGGCACCCTGATTGGTTAGAAGGGGCAGGGCGGGATCATGCACCCATTGCTCAAGGATGATGAGCATGAGAGTGGCAGCAGTGCCTTTCAATAGGTGAGCTGCCCAGGGCAGGCTTAAGGGCTACTTGTTACCAACTTAGATTGTAGGTACAGCCTGGCATTTTCAAGGCATTTTCCATGCTATCTAGGCACATTTACAACAGGCTCTTAGAGCTGCTTCTGAACAAAAGTATAGGAAAGACTTACCTAAATATTTGCTTGCTGCAGCCCATTTAATGGGTTGCAAATGGTTTCTTTTGTATTTACACAAAAATAAATGTGTAAAAAAATTCTCATGGTTGAGATGAATCAGAATCACCACTGACAGCTTGAGCATGTTGAATAACTTGATACTAGCATTCAGGATTTATACTATCCTGATTAGCAAGCTGGATTTGTCAAACGTCCATTTCTAGCAGGATGTCTCTTTACCAGATGTTTTCCATAGATTCCACACTTAAAATACACATACAGTAACGACAATGCAAACCAGTAGTAATTTTAATTGTAATTTCTACACTTGTGCACATTATTACCTTTTGTTTAAGGTGCATTAAGTCATAGCACAACTCCATTTTGTTGCTGATACCTGGGGTTTCAGGTGTTATGTGCTCTCTAGTGTGCATATCTCAGGAAGAGTTCCTAGATTTCTTGTAAGACTCCAGAAAATTGTCAGACCTAAAGGTTTTCAGGTCTGACACAGCCTTGATAAGAGGTGTAATTCTGCTCATCCAGCCTTTTTTTTTCCCAGAATGCCTGTAGTAAACAGAACTAGATTTCATAATAATATGTCGTTTAATAGCAGATGTAAAATATATAAATATTCTTTTAGATGTTTACCAAATACCTTAAATAAATTGGAGTTTTTAACTGTCAGTGCATATCAATAGTACTTGACTTATCCATGGCCAGAAGCGTTGAACGCTATAAATGCTGTTGTTTCAGACCCAGAATGATTTCATGGTGATCTGCAATGTTGCAAAAATCTTAGAGCTTGTAGTGCCGTTGATGGAGCACCCAAGTGAGACCTTTCTTGCCACTATTGAGGAAGACCTCATGAAACTCATAATCAAATATGGCATGACAGTAAGTTTTGAATTGCTACTATTCTTTCGATTCCATTTCACATGACTTTGATTTAAAGACAGTCTTGTCTTCATTATGAAGATAAGTCATGAAATATAAGTGTACTTGGTTTACCAGGGTTTCCACATGGTTTTTCTGTATTTTAATGAGTTTGAGTAGGTTTTCAGAGCAGTCTAGGGAAGGACATTACATTTTATCTGTTAGACAGTTAATTTTAGTTCACTTAGCTTTTTTCTTCAAAAACATAACTTCACAAGAATCTCAATTTAATCTTCTAAGTAGATAATTAATTTGTTCTTTCTTGCTCCTAGGTTGTTCAGCACTGTGTGAGCTGTCTTGGGGCTGTTGTGAACAAGGTCACCCAGAACTATAAATTTGTGTGGGCCTGTTTTAATAGATACTATGGTAAGCAAAATCATAACACATAATAGTCACTTTACAGTTTTGAGTACAAGTCTTATCTGAGGGATACACCACAGTGAAACACTGTGATAAAAACTTCTCTTTTACTGCAGGTGCACTTTCTAAATTAAAAAATCAACACCAAGAAGACCCCAACAGTACAATACTTACTGCCAATAAACCAGCACTCCTTAGATCACTTTTCACTGTTGGAGCACTGTGTCGGCATTTTGATTTTGATCAGGAAGATTTTAAAGGCAGCAGTAAGGTAAAATAACTTTCATTTATTCTCCATGTCTTAGGTATAATAAATGCTTTATTTTAATTTGAAAGCATATAATTCCAAGTCCTTCGAAGGTATATATTTTTCTGTAATGCATATGGTATAGCTTTCTGGTCTTTAAATACATGATTTTCAAGGGCTATGCAGTAAAGTCCTATTTCACCTTTCTTTTTTTTACATATATGTTTTCTGTAAGAGATGAAAAACATGTTTCATCTTCAAATAGCTATTATTTTTATTTTAATTTGCCCAGGTTAACATTAAGGATAAAGTACTTGAACTGCTGATGTATTTCACAAAGCATTCAGATGAAGAAGTACAGACAAAAGCCATTATTGGTCTTGGTAAGAAATACCAATAATTTTTTATTATTCTGCTCTAGTAAAAATCCATGTGTATCAGTAAGAATTCATATATTTGTGTAGCCACGAAAGACTTTGCTTAAAGTCATAAGTTACTGCATATTTTGTTTGAGAACTAGTCACAGCAAAGCTGTCAAAGGGTCGCTAGTTGCAGTAAGTCTGCAGCTGCCTGGGTGATTTTGACAGTAAATGTCTTTTGATGTGTGACCAAGTTGTAGAGGGCAGCAAATTTCCAAGGTAATGAAGATGCTATTTTTTTACTCCACACACATGTCATCACTCTAAACCTTGTTTTTCAGTCCACAAGGTAAAAAAGGATAGAAAAACTTTTAACATTTTAGGGGTAGGAGCAGACATTCTGCAGGATTCAAGGGAACTGCTCTTTATAGTGGCTGGATGGCCTTTGTGAGAACAGTATGGCATTTCAATGACTTGCAGTAGAAAATGAACTGCCACTGAGGCACAAAAATAGTACATCGTACATAAGAAAATCTTGTTTGGGCAGATAGGTCTTGGTGTCTGGAAGACTTCAATTCATAGTTATTGCTTGGTCCAAAATAAATTGTCTCCAAGGCATGAGAGCCCCCATTGCATGATTTAACTGTGGACAAGAATTTGCCTCTTTATTTTGCTGTTTAGGTGACTTGTCCGATATCCTACTCTAATACAGGCTAGATAGGGCTCTGAGGATAAGGATCAAGACTGAATCTTCATTTCATATTCTATGAGAAGCAATTTCAAGACATTTGAGTAGAATTAATGGTGTTGGAGTTGCCTCTGTTGCAGTAGCAATGCTATGGTTCCCTGGACTACTTGCAGTTTTTCTAGGCATTAAGTCACTGTACATGACACTTACCTTTAGTCCAGTTCAGTTTAATTGGACTCTATAGATTATCATATGTGGGCTGGGGTTTGTATTCCTTACCATAGACATTATCACTCTGCTCATGGATATGGAATATGTCACATTTGCCAAAAATGTTTCTAAATTACAGACTGAACTGTGACCTGTTTTGTCAGTTGTCATTCTTTAGATTTTTTCTGCCTGTAAGCATATGAATCTTTATTTAATTAAACCTCACTGGTTTTAGTGATATATTGATTTAATCCAAGTACTGATTCTGAAGATATCTTGGATGTATGGAGATGTGGTAGACAGTGCAAATTTCCATCTCAGGTGGTTTACTGAGCAAAGTTGTTGAGCTTATTCAATACTTGTGAGCAGCAGTATGGTGAAAAGGACTAGCAAACTAACTCAACATTTATATATGGTGAAAAGGGTCATGTGAAGAATGTACTTTCCTATCAGCCTGCCACTTTAGTAGGGACACTCAACAGTTTTTGCCTTTGCCTCAGGATGTGCCACTCCTGTTAAAGGCTTAAGTTTAATCCTAAGGTTAATAATTATGGTTATGCTTCTCTTGCAGATGTGTACTTGCAAAACAAGTTGAGGATATAAACTTGTTAGTAAATTTAGCTAAACTTTCAAGTACCTAACAGTTAATGTTTTACTCAACCAAGGTCAGTGCTTACTCTAAAGATTCTTAACAGAGTGAAAACAAAGGTGTGAAGAGAAATGGTGTGACAGCATCTCTGAGATGTGAATTCAGTCCTTAAAAAACATACAGCAGGTGCCTTTCTTCATCTCTTATGACAGCCTGTTATGCCAAGTAAGGTTTCTTCCCCATTTAATTGGGGATGGAAAAGTAAGAATTTCCCTGAGAATTCTGGTCTTTTAATTTTCTTAAAGTGAAAGAAGATAAAGTTTTATGAGTTCTTACAGATACATCCATGTGCATTTAATTTTTAAAATTAACCATGAGAAATGGGCTGGACTTTGCACTGAGGTGGTCAAGTTACAAACATCAGTATACACTTGTATAGACTGCACAATCATAACCACATACTCCAAAGACCACCATAATTTCTTTTTCTTCTCTTTTCCCTTTCTGACACATGCTTCTCTGCTTCTTGTTTTGAGATTGAAATGAAATCTGAAACACACTGAGGGCTTGCCTTGGACTTATCCTTTACCTACACTGTCTTTTTGTGTGTATGGAGCCTGTTTTAAAAACTTGGCTCAATCTTCCCTCTGTTATAGCTATTTTTATATATTGCTCTTGCATAATTTTATTTGCTTTCATTTTTCACCCATATTTCTTTTATGTTCCTTTTTTTTCTGTGTGCCCATTTAAAATCTGAAATTTTTGTGATCATAGAGAAAATGCATTTAATGTCTGTTTTTCCTAAACAGTCTTAATAACAAAAAAGTAGTTAAATATTAATTAAATTAAATTAGGATGTTATGTTCCTATTACTGTTTTTTAAAGATACTATGTAAGACTTTGTCAGCAGCATTTCTAAATCTATATACATTATCTAAAATGGTATATACTGCCAGTAATTTAGAAAAGTCTTTATTAAATGCAGACTTAAGAACAGCCAGTTCATTAGCAAGGATAAGACTACAGTTAAGAACTAAGGTTTTGTAGTGTGTGTCTTCCAAAACACATAGTCTTGGAAACACTTCAGATGACCTTCAAGAGAAGACTACAATAGGTATATGAATAATGATAGCAAGAGGTATAAATTTTACTGTGTTCCCTGGTGACTATTTTTTCTATTATGATGTTAAATACTCAGGATATTTATCAACATTTCCACATTTTCTCTACATCTGTATAAGTCACATTTTACAGTTGCAGCAAAATGTTTGTCTCTAGATGTATTAGAATGTCTGTATTAAAAAAAAAACAGATAATGTTTTCCTTTCTCATTCTTATGATAGCTCCTAGTCATTGAGCTGCAGGCCACTACACTGGACCTGGTTCCAGACCTGTGTAACTTTGAGTGCAGCTGCCCTGGGTCAACTCTCCATTTTATCCATGAAACAGAGTCCTGGTTTATAGAGCTGTCATGACTATCAGAACTCCTTGTAAGCAGCAGATGGTGTCCGTATGGAAGCGCAATACTGTTTGGACTAGAAAAAGCTATGCTGCTGGGAGGAGATAAATGTTGTACCTTTCTTTTGAAGAACTTAAGAAGCAGAAATGCAATTTCTAGATAATAATAATGAGAACCATTTCCTTTTTTCTCCACTCTTAGGATTTGCATTTATACAGCACCCAAGTTTAATGTTCGAACAAGAAGTGAAGACTCTGTACAACAGCATTCTTTCAGATAAGAACTGTTCAGTAAACTTAAAAATCCAGGTGTTAAAAAACCTTCAGACCTACTTGCAGGAGGAGGATACACGTATGCAGCAGGCAGACAGAGACTGTAAGTGCTAAGTTCTTCTGTGGTCATGAGTCTTGCAAAACCTGACTTTGTTGCATGGAGTTATGATATATCTGTGATGAGTAACTTAAAACTGTAAACACATCAGTAGAATTGTAGCCAAAGTATTTTAGAATGATTGAAGAGGAGGTATATGCATAGATGTATTATTTACTTCCAAGATGTATAAATACTGGAAGCAATCCAGAATTCATAGTTGTTGTAATTATGGTAATAGTATTTTTTATCAAAAAACCCTCTAAGTTTAATTTGCAGATAAAAAATAATAAGTGCAATAAAGTATATTTTTAAATACTTTATTAAGGAATTAAGACTTGAATTAAAATTTTGTCTATTTTTTTATATATATTTATACATTAGACTGTTTCATGTTTCATGAGATCATGAACCCATTCTAAGACAGCTGAAATGCGTATTTGTTGTGAAACTTAAAGATCGGCATGTATCAAGTGATGGCAAAATACGTGGTTATACTATGATGAGTATGCTATTGCTTTTGTCCTTTCTACAGGGAAAAAAGTAGCAAAACAGGAAGATCTGAAAGAAATGGGTGATATTTCCTCAGGGATGAGTAGTTCCATCATGCAGCTATATCTCAAACAGGTCCTTGAGGCATTCTTTCATAACCAGTCCAGTGTACGCCACTTTGCTCTAAATGTCATTGCACTGACATTAAACCAAGGTCTCATCCATCCTGTTCAGGTATGATAGGCTTTTGTGGTGGACTTTCTTTTGTTCATGTTTTTAGAAGCTTTCACACTTGCTTCATGAATTTCCAGGTCTTCTCTTCTACTTATGTTACAGTAGTTTCTTACTGTAGCAAGAGGCCTTTGCAGAAGGTGTATTTTCAAATCTGGTTTATGTTGTTAGCCCACAAGATTCCAAATGCTTATCTATTTTTTGGATTAAGATGTAAAAGCCCAGGCAGTACCTAAAGAGCCTGTAGATATGTACATTGGAGTATATTTCTGTTACAACTTTGAGGTATATGCCAAAACGTTTTATTTATGTAGTTCTTTATCCTGCGTCAGCCTGCTTCCACCTCAATCCCTATATCCTCCAAACACTATGAAATTCCACAGTCAGTGTCAGAATTTCAATCATCATCGCCATCATTCTTTGCTTACATAATGTTTTGTAATTAATTTTTGATGCTGCAACCATTTCACATGTTCAGTCATAAGTGGGGTTTTAGGGTTTTTTTAAATGCAATTTTCTGTATTCTAAATTGACTTTAGAGTTTGAGAAAAAGATAAATACTATCTGAAATCTCACAACTTTGTTAGAATGCTGGTGTCTCATAGTATTTTGTTCTATTTACTTGAAAAAAGGGTAGTAAGTTGCATAGATCTTTCTATTCTAATTTCTGCAGTAGAAACAAAGACTGAGAAAGAGGAGGTACAATGCCTCTGAATAACCATTTCATTTGTTTTTCAAGTGCGTGCCATACTTAATTGCTATGGGCACAGATCCAGAGCCCTCTATGCGAAATAAAGCTGACCAACAGTTGGTGGAAATAGACAAAAAGTATGCTGGGTTCATTCATGTAAGTAATTCTAATTTAACATTTTACGAAATATTCTTATGCTCTCTAGTGCTCTCTAGTTGAATATGCTTCACCTTCAAAAAAGCAGTATAAAGTAAAAAAAATAAACAATAACTGTAAGCAGTTGTAAAGATGACTCTTTTCCCTGTTTGGAGATTTCTGTTCTGAGAAACAGAAAGGATAATGTAATTGAAAGTGTCTCTTCTAGTCCAGAATTTCCTCTAATTTATGATTCACAGTAATATTTCCCCCACTAAACAGTACTTAAGAGCCTTTATTTGATAAGAGGTAAGGGCAAGTGACAAGGACATAATGTTTAGCAGTGATTTTCCTGTATCTGTGGACTAGAAAAGAAAGCACCATGTAACAGTCAATGGAAGTTCTTAGAGTATATATATTAGAGTGTGCAAGGCACCAAGGCTTTGTAATGTAAGCAGAAGAAGCATAGGAAGCTGTTTATATCTGATAAATCTTGCTGAAAGGAAAAATTAAGGGCTATTTGAGGTTGTGGAGTTCAGGCATAGTGCCAGTTCTGCTTAAGATCCGAAATTAAGCTGCAGCATTCTCCTTATTTTGGAAGATCGCAGTCTAGGTTCAGTGTGTGTACTACGTTGTAGGACTTCTCACGTGTCCTTCCTTGTATTCCCAGTGCATTTGGAGCATTGCACTGTTGATGGCATCCAGATAGATAACTCATCCTTTAAGTGAAGGCTAGCAGTTGGAATTTGTTGTGTTAGGCAGCTGGGATTTAAGACAGGGTATGGACACATAGACAACTTTGCTGAACAGCAGCAGAGGTAGTATGAGGACAGTTGGTTATGCAGCCCAACTAGAGATTAAATTTGGTCTGAAACTACAGCAGGACCATTGAAGTGAGTAAAATCAACTGGAAAGTATTGGATGTATTAAAAAAAAAATCAACACGCTGATTTTCCCTTTGTTAGTCCCATTTTACTCATATGGATTCAGTTATTGGTTTCACTACAGGGGTACCAAGCATATATGTGTGGTAAAATGGTAAAATATTCTGTTCATGTATGAAAACATTTTAATGTTCTTGAAAATCATTTAAATTGAAATACCTGGCTATAGTGGATAAACAGATTAGCTGTACATTCCTAGATGAATTTACAGTAAAAACAGTTCACAAGTCATTCTGATCTCTGCCACAAGTTGTTTGACAGCACCAATCTGTTTGCCACCTCAAAAGGTGGTATTATTGCCTCAGTGCGTAATTTAAATTTAAACTTCAGATAAGCATCCCTTCAAAAGGCTTCAGTTGTACTGCTTTGGAAGCAATGTTTTGAATAAAAAGAAATATATTTCCATTTCAGATGAAAGCAGTGGCTGGTATGAAGATGTCTTACCAAGTACAACAGGCAATTAATACCTGCCCAAAAGATCCTGTGAGAGGTTTTAGACACGATGAGTCATCCAGTGCACTGTGTTCACACCTCTACTCCATGATTCGAGGAAACCGTCAACACAGACGAGCCTTTCTAATTTCTTTACTCAATCTCTTTGATGATACTGCAGTAAGCACATTTCCTTCACTTAAAAAGAAGTTAAAAAGCATCATTACAAGCTTAAGTTCTCCTTTTATGATGTATTTTTATGACATAATTATTGATAGCCTTGTCCCCAATGTACTTTTTTTGCTTTCTAATATAACGTGTTTAGCTGTGTAATAGAATGCATGTTGCATCACTCTGTACCTTTTTATACTCAGTTTGGACTGATCAGAAATAATATATCTTCAGGTACGACTAAATTTTGCATGTATAGGTGTTGTCTAGAGTGGGTCTGGGGGCTATATAGAATAAAAATTGTGGTCATGTTTTTTGCTCTAGATTGTTAGGAACACTGCAGAACTATATGAATCCAGGATATTTCTACATATATTTATGTGCAATTTTTTTTTTAACTTCCAGAAGACAGAGGTCAATATGCTTTTGTACATAGCAGACAATCTAGCCTGTTTTCCTTACCAAACACAGGAAGAGCCACTGTTTATAATGCATCATATAGACATTACACTATCAGTTTCTGGTAGCAACCTACTACAGTCATTTAAAGAGGTATGTGCATTTATATTTTAGTATGTTTATGGTGGTTGAAACATAAGCTTCTCTATAGCATGGTCAATTTTGCAGTGAATGCAGTACCATTATTATTATGTGAACCAGTTGCATTACTTGGCATGTAAACAATAGTCAAAAAACAAGCAACACTCTCTGTTCTCACCTGTATCTGGTAGACACTAGTCAAAAACTCTATTTATATTGCTGCTTATATTATTAAAAAAAAAAAGATTATTTTTGAGATCAAACCTATATAATTTTCCAATATGGCTGAATGACAGTTAATTGTATGCATCTGAAAGCACAAGACCCCAGAATCATCGTGGAATACTAGTTTGTTGCGGTTGTTTGTAAAATTTTAATAATGAAACCCAGTTGGCAGTTTATTTTGTTGTCAAGTAGCTGATGACAGTTGCATTTGTGTTGCCTGAGAGATTTAGAATACATTGTTTATTGCAACAGAGGAGTGGGCAGTATTTCTTAAGGCAGCACATAAGAGCCTGGACCATGATAGAGTACCTGTTGTTATGGCAACACACAAGCTTATGAGTGAGAGGCCTCTGCTTCTTAAAGACTCCACTGTCTTCCTTTCCTAAATGACTATTACAGTAGAAGGTGCAAATTGTCAGGAAGCAAACCAGTTTCTAGAATGTCTAGTTTGACTAGTAAATACAGAGTTGATGCCTGAAAGTTCACTGCTTGAAAAGTACTCTGC
This sequence comes from Trochalopteron elliotii, assembly GCA_024734555.1. Classification (NCBI taxonomy): domain Eukaryota; kingdom Metazoa; phylum Chordata; class Aves; order Passeriformes; family Leiothrichidae; genus Trochalopteron; species Trochalopteron elliotii. The sequence goes on along the minus strand of JANPWX010019540.1, from coordinate 104,521 downwards.
TTCAAACTCTCACCCTACCAAAGTTGATTTTTAATCTGCCAGAAAGAGACAATACGTTCCTCAGGTTGAGAACCATTGTGTAGCACTCAGCACCAAAAGGATGAAATCCTGCTTAGGTGTCCTGAAAAATCATACTATGTGCAATAATAGTGCATATATGAAAATCTGTACATCTACAAGTAATCATAGAACTAATCATAGAATCATAAAATGGCTAGGTTTGGAAGATCACCTTATTCCAACCCTCTGTTATGAGCAGGGACACCTTTCAATAGACAAGATTGCTCAGAGCTATACTCAGCCTGGCCTTGAACACTGCCAGGCATAGGGCATCTGATTATTATTAATCATTATTAATTCATTATTAATATGATCACTTTGGTCAGCAGTGTAATTAGTGTCATAGAATTTTAAGAGACAAGAATTTAAAACCAACTTAGACACCAAAGTACATGTGGAAATTTCCGTGATACACAGACATTATATTCAGGTGAAAGGAAAACAGAATTTTCTTCCTGATTTATTGTGTTTGGCCTTCTACTGTATTTTGCTATCACTGCTAATGAACTTCAGCAGTCTTTTAATGACAACATACCAGGGGAGTGCTTGTTGCTTCAGTTCCTTCTGTATGCACCTTGCAAGAAAATCTGGGTTTTGGATAAATTTTTCAGTATCTTTTTGCCATAAATAATTTTAAGACTATCATGTTATAAATTAATAACATTGTTCAGGGAATTCTTGCTAATTTAACTAGTAATGATTTTGGACAGATTATTTTAGGAACATACCTGATATTACTTACCCTAATTTTGGAATGTGCATTAACTTCCCTGTCTTGCAGTCTATGGTGAAAGACAAAAAAAAGGAAAGAAAGCCTTCATCGGATGAGGAGACCGAGAGTGACAGTAACAGTGGCAGTGGGAGTGAAAGTGAGGAGGAAGCTTCCAAGCCTCGGAGGTTACGGAAACGAGTGGACTCTGATTCAGATTCTGATGAAGAAAATGATATAAATGCAGTGATGAAGTGTTTACCTGAAAATTCAGCTCCTTTAATTGAATTTGCTAACGTCTCCCAAGGCATATTATTACTTTTGATGCTGAAACAGCATCTAAAGAACCTCTGTGGATTCTCTGATAGGTGAGGCTGTTTAGATAATAGGACACTTGTTATGCAGTCAGTTGTTTAGAAGTTTTTTCCATTTATTTAAGTGGATTGTAACTACTCATTTAAGCAATGCATTTGTGTAACAGAGGAAAAAAAATTGTTAAGTGGAACTTTGGCTTAAGAAACCCCAATTGTTTAATTTTTTACAAGGCTATCTATTGTATATGAAATGATTCAAAGATAAATACTTGGAGGTTTTTAAAAGCTTTTTGTTCAAATTACTCTGGACTTTCCTTAAAAAAGGTCTTCCCTTTTGTTTTCTTTAAACAGTAAAATTCAAAAATATTCTCCATCTGAATCTGCAAAAGTTTATGATAAAGCTATAAACAGGAAGACAGGAGTGCATTTCCATCCAAAACAAACTTTGGATTTTCTGCGGAGTGATATGGCTAATTCCAAGATCACAGAAGAAGTGAAGAGGAGTATAGTAAAACAGTACTTAGATGTAAGTAAAGTTGCTTTGCAGAAAGTCTGAAATCCTTTAACACAGTATAAACTTGAAAGTACATTACAAAATGTTAAGTTCCTGGTTATCTTATGTGATGTGTGGATCTTCCTTTCAGGATGTTCAGCAGGACTGCATTTCAAAGGTTTCTAATAAGTTTAAACTCAACAATAATTAATTTCAGCTAAAAGATATTCATCTTTATGGAGTATTTTCCGATTTCTGGTATCCACGTTGTATACCTCTCCCATATTACTTGTTCACTTTATTCCTGACTCTTTCCATCGTGGGAACCACCATTGATGTGGTTTATTAACTGTCCCTCACCCCATACCAATAAGAGTTAGAGAAAATTTGCAGTTTGGAAAACACAGGAATAAAACTTTTGTGTATTTATGAAGAAAATTCAGGAAGTTTGTAGAGCACAACATAAGCTGTTCAAGTTGTCTGCTGTTTGTTTTACCTTGTTTCTTTACATTGCTGCTTATTTCTAACATAATGTTATGTGATGTAAATGTCCATGTTTAAAGTTACAAAGTGAACTGATCTTTTTTTTTTTTTAATAGTTCAAGCTCCTTATGGAACATTTGGATCCTGATGAAGAGGAAGAAGATGGAGAGGTGTCAGCTAGCACAAATGCTCGGAACAAAGCAATTACCTCGCTGCTTGGAGGAGGCAGCCCTAAAAACAATGCAGCTGAGACAGAGGACGATGAAAGTGATGGGGAGGATAGAGGAGGAGGCACTTCAGGGGTGAGGCGGAGGAGGAGTCAACGTATTTCGCAGCGTATTACGTAAAATGATTTTTATGTGCTTATAAATGTCAGTTTATTATATTAAATGTACACCAAGTAATGTAATCCACATGAAAAAAAAGCATTTTGTAGATAGAGATTCTCTACTTAACCGTTTATACAACTTTTGTAGAAAGTTTAACAGAAAAGACAATAAAAAAAAACCAAACTAGAAAATGAGATTTATCCCGTATAAAAAGTTATTAATTTTCCTTTGGAATGTACTGTGTGTTATCCTTTTTATTGTTGCCAAGTTTTTATGTAGCTTTATGATTCATGTGTATATATAATTTTATATATCAATAAGAGATAAAGACACGGGTACAAATTAAGAGTATGTGGTTTTACAAGGATATGTTAACCCCTTGGCGCTGGCGGTCGCGGTGCGTCTCATTGCCGGCAATGGAATGTGTGCCGGGGAATCCCAACTCCCGGCGTCAAGGGATTAAAAGCAATAAAAGCAATAATTTCACTAAAGTTCTTTTGTGTAACACTTGGTCTTTTTTCCCCCCAATGTTTTAGTCATTGAGAAGGTCAAAACGAAATTCAGACTCTACGGAGTTGGCAGCACAGATGAATGAAAGTGTTGATGTCATGGATGTCATCGCTATTTGCTGTCCAAAGTACAAAGACCGACCACAAATTGCAAGAGTAGTACAGAAAACCAGCAATGGCTTCAGTGTTCAGTGGATGGCAGGCTCCTACAGTGGCTCCTGGACTGAGGCTAAGCGCCGTGATGGCCGCAAACTGGTGCCTTGGGTAGACACTATTAAAGAGTCAGACATTATTTACAAAAAAATTGCTCTAACGAGTGCTAATAAGCTGACTAATAAAGTTGTGCAGACTTTACGATCGCTGTATGCCGCCAAGGATGGAACTTCCAGCTAATGAATTTGTACATGCAGCCAAATTTACAGGAATTGAAATAACAGAAAAACTTGAAATATCAACTTTCTGGCAAAAAAAAATCAGTTAAATGAAGAGTAAGAATGGAACCTGGGACGCGGGGAAAAAAGAAGGAAATGTTTGGTAAACATTTTTGTGGGAGCTTCCTTCGCTGTTGTGCAGCAGAAACTTCTCAGTTCATTTTTACTCCCACTGTATTATAGTTTAACAAAAAAATTGTTTATATCTTGAAAAAAAACCTTTCTGTTAAAAAAAAAATAAACAAGTGAATGTTGGAAATTAGTCTGTTAATGTTCTTAATAAAGTGTTCTTGGAGTTTAACCTAGCAGCGGATGGCTTTCTTTAGCTTAGCCCAGTTTCCAGGAAAGCATTGTTTTTCCAGGCTGTAAAGTGGCAGAATCTCCTGGATATATAATTTATTCTGTTGAAGAAAAAAAAAAAAAGAAAAAAAAGCATGCAGTATCTATGACCTATCTGCAGGAGGAGTTTTTGTAAATGTAGATTTTGATGTATTAGGTCACCCTGAAATAATACAAGAAAAGGGATCCCCAGCAAATCTGGTGGAACGAATACTGCAATAAATTTTTTTACTTCTCTTTGTTACTTGTCTGTTTCCATTTGAATTTCTTATTGTAAAGATCTGTTTAAATCCATTTATATTATTTTGCAGTCTTTTATGTAAAATTTACTATATCAGTGATTTTCAAAACAAGACATAAAATATTGTTTATACAGTTTGTATAGGCTGACTTCTGAATAATTGGTATCTTTTTATTTTTATCCCTAAAAGGGTGTAAACACAAGTTAACTCCAGGGTTTTATTGTATCCTGCAATATTTAGTATTAACTATATGATTTAGCACTGTGCCAAACACATTTTCAAGAGTACATTTTGATATAAAAAGAAACTATAGTTTATTCCTTGTATGCTTCAATTTCTTTCTAATGCTGTCCAAGTGGTAATTTATGATAGTTCAAATTTGGGGAAAGCTGAATGACTCTTCTGCTTGGGCGAACTGGCCATGTACGCATTTCTCTGGGTTAATATAGAGAGGCTTGTGTCAAGAGGAGATAGCTACCAGTGTCTGAGGAGTGAATGGGTATGAATCTGGGCAATTACACTACATTCCTTCATAAATGAATTTTTTTTTAAATGTTTGTATATTAGACTAATTTTTTTACTAATTGAAAGATGTTTTCACAGTTTGTAAATTGAAAAAATGGTATTGAAATCTTCCAGAAGCCTTTGCTTCAACTGCCTTGCCACAACCTTTCAAAAGCAGTTTGTCTTCCTAGAGAGCAAGAAAAGCAGCATATTTGCAAACACAAAAAAATCTAAAACCAGCTAAACTTTGTAGGAGTCTATTAAACCCTGCTGTCTTGTCAAATGTATTTATCAAAAACAGGTGTTCCTCAACGTAATTATATTTCTATTATGTTTTGTTTCTTTTAAAAATTTAGTATATGGCATGGGGCTGTTTTAATTAACTTGCAGAATTCTAATACATTATACAATTTGTGAGGAATAGTAACAGTATTCCAAAACATTGTAAAAAAAACCAAACAACACATTAAAAAAATTATTAATAACTCTTTAAAATCCAGTTAGTAAATTGTTGGGGAATGCCTTTTTGCTGTTTCACCAGTGGAATTTTTCTGAAGAGAAATGTTTTAGCACTTCTTTGTGTGATAGTGTTGCTAGTGTTCCCTTGCCCATGCAAAAAGGTTTCTCTTGGACTAAGGTCGGTATTGTTAAAGGAAGGAGAGGTAGAAGAAGCAGGAGTCAGTCCTCTGCAGCTCTGGAAACAGAACATTTTTGTAGCAAACAATGAAGTACTCTATTTCTCAGGGCCAAGTGCAGCTTTTATACTGGCAAACTCATACTTGGAAACTAGAGGGGTTATATGACATGTCTGGTATTACTGATAAACAGAGTTGAAAATACTTCACCAAGAAACTCCCAAGTGATAAACCCAAGGATTTCATACAATTGCAGTTTAAGATTAAGTTGGCTGTTAGTAATTTCTGATGCAATTATATTAAAACATCTTATTTTAACATCTTATTAAAACATCTAATAGGTAATACATATATTTCCTTGTTCATTTCATGTGGCTTTTCCAATAGTAAAGATGGGGGATTCAATTTACTTGGTATTTATTGGAATAAAATTATCAGAAAGAAGTTATAATTAAACAATATAAACCTGAAGTCTAAAGTTGTCTTAGTTGAGAGGATTTAGACCATTACTATATTGTAAAGTATGCCAGTGGCATACATGCTCCTTGATGGGATGTGATGGCTGTTATATAATTTAGAGCTATAAAGTTGATTATAGATGATTAAATAAATTTAATATGATTCTTACTAGTTAAGAGTTGAATTTTACCCTCCCAAAGTACAGAGTAATGCCTAGTCTGGTTTTGCCAATCACAAGTAGTCTGGTTACCTGCTGTGAAAGGAAAAGGTAGCAGTGCCCTGTTTTGGGAACCAAACTCCTGTTTGCTCTGTATGTGTCTCAGGCTGATGGTTCTCTGCCGTGTGGTGTCAGTGCAGGGCTCAACCTCTTGAGCAGCACCTGCAGTTTTACCAGCATGAACCACATCAGTAGCAACAGCACATACCAAGATAAGAATTTTTCTACCTGAGAAAGTGTTTGGTTTGATTTTGTTTTTTGTTTAAGTGCTGCAGTGCAGTAATTGATCCACTGACACAATTTTACTCCTTTGTATTGACATAGCTTTGTAGTATTTTTTCACTGTATGGCTATAGATTTTTACATATATAACTGTAAGATTACTGGATTTTTTTATTCTTCCTGCTTTCTCCCTTTGAGTACAGCATCTGTACATGGAACTTGTTGCAGTAGCTTATCTAACTAAGGGGTATAAGCTTTTAGAATTAACACTAGCCATATTGTACTTTTTAAGAAAACACAGACACTTCCACAATCTAAATAAGAATGAAATTATTATTTTTAATCTTCCACTTCAGTACTGTAAAATTTCAGAATAATTCTTGAATATTTTCAAGATCACAATAGTTTTTGACAGAACTGTAATTATAAGTATTTTTTTAAATTATTCAGTAACACCCTTTTGTATTTTTGAGGTTCTTTATTGCTTGTATTAACAACTCTAATGTGTACAAAGTAGACATGAGAAATATTCAGCATAAGTATTTTAGCGAGGTGTGGCCATTAAAAAAAAAGCTATTTAAATTTTTAAAATTTGAGTCAAACTTTAGCCTTTGTTTGCTGTTGTGGTGTCACTAATAAGAATATTGTTACTCCAGAATAACTAGGTTGTGCTAAACAGTAGCTCTAACATGAAATACCTTGCAGCCCTAAAATAGGCTCTTAACTGTGTTTGTGGCTCATGTCAAAAAACAAGTTTTTAATCAGGTCTGGCTCATCTGGTGCTTGTTAACAGCAGGACATTCTGCCAAATTCAAGTTTTAATGATATTCCAGGGAAACTAACAGATGAGTCCAGCTGATCCTCTGCTTTGACTCCGAGCCCCAGGCAGATCTTAGTGACGCTGAATTCGGACAAACACCTTTTCTGCGCTTTCCTATGGCCCAACACTCCTGACCTCTTATGCCCTACACATAGCAGGAGTGCAAGCCAAAATTCCTATATCCTAGTGTTCCTCCACTCACCAAAGAGCCACACCATGATCATATGAGCATTTCCATATCCTTCAGAGAATTTGTCATCATTGAAGTTCTGAGTTGTAATGGGTGAGTTCTTAATGTAAGTAGCAAGTTTTTAGATCTCATGTTTCCTTGACTAAATATTAAAGTGTTATTGTTATATACAAATAAGTTCATAGTATTTTCATATTTCATTTATTTAAAATAAATGTTTTATTTGAGAGTTCAGTTTGGACCCTTCCAAAATGAAACTTGCAAGTTTTTAATCCTAGAATGTGTACCCACATCATTGATCCCTTTGTCACTATGCTCACCATGCTCAAATTATGCCTGGGTGCCTGTAAATCATCCAGGGAATGTGTTTTTGGATTATTCTTGGAGGCCTCTTGCCAGTCTGTGTTCACCCCATCAGACAAAACCTCACCATTTCTAATTTCTGCGTTATTCAGGGGTGGTGCAGCTGCCTGCTCTGCTCACAGCTCCCCAGACTGTGAGGTCAGATATCCTCCAGACACTCCTTGCCCGGCGGGGTTGGGGGCACGGGCGGGGGCAGGGGAGGGTTAATCCTGCCAGGAACTGAACTAGCGCGGGCCACCAACACCGGCAGGGTGGCGGCCCAAGGGTGCGCTGTGCCCTTGGCAGCTATCCCAGAGGAGGGACTCTGCCTGGAGTTACAGCAGGACGTCACCACTGCCTGCCTGTCCCACCGACTGTGTCCGGCACTGGGTGACTCGTGTTACTCTTTAGTTCGGCGGCTTCTTCTCTAAAGGAATCTCGTTGGGCTTCAAAGGAGTTTTGCTCCATCACCGTCCTTTGTGCGGCTGCGTTTAAAGGCTCATATTTCTATTTTGAAATAAGACTGTGCTTCCTAAGATCTAGGAAGGTGGTTTATCTGATTTCACCCCCACTTTCCTGGGAACTGGTCATTAACTGGGTGTTGTAGCTGTGCCTGCAGTGCAGCCTCTGCCTCCCACAGCCGCGGTCACCAGCACTGAGCTGTGTTGGGTGGGTCACTGCTGGTGCTGGCTGCACCTCACTCCCCACGCTGTCCATCAGCTCACTTCCAGTGCACCTCCTCCTTTCCCTCCTCCCAGGAGGGCTTCTGCATTTGTTTTGCCTATCCCTTACTTGTGTTTTTCTCCCCAGCTATAAAAGGCTAAAAAATTTGCTGCAAACATCCCCATTTTGTCACTATGTGTAATTTATTTTTGAGAAAACATACAGGAGGCCATTTGCTTTTCATTTTGACTTCCCAAGCACAGACTGAAGACATGGGGGTTTTTGAGCAAGTCTTCTTTCAGTCTTTTATTTTGAATTTTTTTTTTTCTCTTAGGATTCATGATTGTACAGAAATATTCCTCACTGCACCTAAATTCCTGAAAGCCAGAAATACATGTGTAGAGGGAGACATTTAGTGGGTTTCATGCTTAGACTAAATGTATTCAGTGAGCACAGGCAAACAAAATCTGATGATTCCTTCAGAAAATCTATTTGTTTCTTATTTATGAGAGCTGTTTTGTTTTGAACAGTCTCATGTGGAGGTAGATATTCAGATTCAAGGTCAGCCTTGAACATCACCTGTGCCATGAGTCCCTGCAGTTCCATCTCCACTGACAAACCTGCAGGACAGATTCATGTAATACCAAGTTCTGTGTAATTGGGATCATTCCTCATCAAGGATTTTTATTTGCTGTCCAAAAGTACTGCTGTTCCACTCCAGAGACAGAAGATTCCTTCCCTTTGGATTGAAATTAGGGTGCAGAAGTTGTTGTGTTCTGCCTTTGAGTCATCCAGACCAAACTTTCCAAACCAGCCACATACAGGCTTCTATACCCTGAGTTTTTTCCTTTGGACAACTGATTCCATGGGTTCTCCATGGTTGGTGTAAATTTTTCCTGCCTTTGAGTAGGAAAGTCAAGTAATTTTGAAGTCTTGGCTGGAAAACCCACTCTGGCCACTTCTTTAATGTCATACTAGATATTTGTAGGAGGGTGCACATAATTGATCATTACAAGGCATGCATTACTCTCAGAAGGCCCTTTTCAAATTTAAGTACTTTTTGAATTTTCCTTCCATCTATTAGTTGTGTCTTTCCACACCAGAAAAAGAAAAAAGTCCTTCCCTTATTTTAGTGCATTTTAAAAATTCCCAGGGTAGCCTTTAGGTGCTTTACCTCCTGTGTGTTATCTCAAACTGACAATATTATTTCGAAAGCAAGTTCTAGGGTTGTATTTATTGTTTGGGTAGTAGTGAAGTTTTATTCCTTTTTTCTACAAAATTTACAAATTGTAGTGCAGATTTATCTTGTGTACACATTCCAATGCCACACATCATTTGTTGAAGCCCATGTAGGATCCTTAAAATTCCATAGCTGAAGACACTTCCATCTTCAGAAGGCATGAGTTTGGCTTTGAGGAGACAGGGACCCTGAAAGGAAACTTCCCTTGTATGTTCCTCTTGAAACCGAACTATTTCTCTGTCTTCAGTGGCCAGATGTTTTGAAGAGAAAACATAAATGCCAACCCTGTGTATCTTAGTCTGTCTTTTCACAGAATTGAAATCCTGTTAGTAGTCTCTAAGTTTAAATATCTCAGCCAGAGCTCTGGCTTAGAGACACTTCTGCTGAAGGTGCTTCTCTCATGTCAGCCAGAGGTAAGTATCATTGACTTCATAATCCCTGACTACCTTAATAATCAAGATTTCATATTAAAGAACCAAAATACTTGAAGTAGTATGTTCTTACTTTTGTAGCTTTGTCTTTTTCATTTTCTAATTTTAATTCTTGGACTTTTTTGGGGTTTTAAAGTTGGTGTTGGTGTTGTCTTCAATATTTCTTTTTGGGGTTTGGTTAGTGGGGATTTTTTAAGTTTTGCTTTTGGTTTTACTTCTACTTTTGCTTTGTTGTTGTTTTTTAAAACTTCCTGAAATAAGTTGCTTTTGACTTTTTGAAGCTTTCTGACAGAAAACACCACAGCAAACAAAGATCAAAACATATTAAAATGTTAAGTACGTGACGTACAGAACACAGCCTCTATATAGGATTTAATCCAAAGAAAATAATCATATTCTTTATCTGTGAAGCTTCCCTATCTTTCATTCAGATGGAAATGTTGTGCTAGTAGGGTGCTAAAGGAAGTTTAGCTTTCTTTGGATGAGATTCCTAAAAAGCAGTGGCAGTGGCTGGTTGCCACAGCACCCAGCCCCAGCGACATCTCGGTGCCAGTGTCCATGGCAACAGCCTCAGCAACGGCTTTTAGGGATGGTTGCCATGGCACCATCCCGGCTGTGTCAGGTGCCTCGGAGAAGGGGTTGCCCTGGTCCTGCTGCACTGCCAGCCCTGAGGAGCCTCTGCCAAGGTGTCTTGCAGGGAATGACAACAGAAGGCATCCCGCTGGCACTCTGTGTGAGCAGTACTCCTGCATCAGCTACAGAGCTGACAGAGAGAGTCACTAACCCAAATACAGCTAAGAAACCTCTGGGTCATCCTGTATCTAGTGGGTAACACACACATGGAAATGAGCAAGTTCAAACCTCTAAAGAGAATTTGTACTTTTACATGTTTCTATGTAAGGAAGAATATAGACTTTTAATGTTTTAAATGAGGTTTCTTACATAGTGACTGTTGGTAAAAGATGCCAAGGAGCTGTTGGGGTTAGTGACCACCAGTGTAAAAAGTTCATCACTTTTCCCATCATCTTGCCATTAATTGGCAGGTGCTGCACTGGTCTCTCACAGCTTGGTTAACAAAATTAACCTGGCATTTCCATATCACAGTAGAGAAATAGACTAGACTAGACTAGACTAGACTAGACTAGACTAGACTAGACTAGACTAGACTAGAATAGAATAGAATAGAATAGAATAGCTATGGCTGGAAGGGATCTACAACCATCTAATCCAACTGCCATTTTCAAAGACCTTTTTGTTAATCCAAAGAACACTTGTAGGACTGACGAAAGGTTAAGCCTATTCCTAATGGCACTGCCCAAATGCCTCTTGAACACTGACAGCCTTGGGGCATTGACCACCACTCCAGGATGCCTGTTCTTTTATGTGACCACCCACAACCCTTGTGGTAAGGAAATGCTTCCTAGTATCCAGTCTGAACCTCCCCTGCTTCAGCTCTGAACCATTCCCATGCATCCTGCCCCTGGGTGCCAGGGAGAAGAGCTCAGCACCTCCCTGTGTCCTTCCCTTCCTCATGAAGCTGTGGAGAGCAGTGAGGGCACTCCCCAGCCTCCTTTTCTCCCAAGTGGACAAGCCCAAAGACTTCAGCTGCTTCTCACAGGAGATTCCAGCTCTGTTTCCTTCCTCAGGACACACTGAAGGGCCTTCCCGTCCCTCACCTGCAGGGCGCAGCAGGGCCCAGCCGAGGCCGCCCCAGGCTGAGCCCAGCGGGGCCATCCCCAGCCCGGGCCGGCTGTGCCGTGCTCGGTGCTCTGGGACGGGGTTTGTCCTCGGGGCTGCCCGGGCACTGCTGACACAACTGAGCCCAGCACCAGCCAGCCCACCTCCCTCTGCAGCTGTCCAGACACTCCTCTCCCACTTTATCCCTGTGCCCGGTGTGACTCCATCCCAGGTGCAGAATTCAGCATTTGGACTTGGCAAATTTCACCCCATTTAAGACTGCTCAGTGCTCCAATATATCAAGATCCATCTGCAAAGGGCTCTTGTCCCTCAAAAGAATCCAGAGCAGCTCCCAGTCTGGCTCATCAGCAAATTGCTACTGGTGCATTCACCTCCAGCATCCAGACTGTTGACAAATATGTTGAGCAGGACATTGCCAGACACAGACAAAATCCTCATTGTTCAGTTACAATGTTAATTCTTCACTTTTATTCTTATTTTCCCAAAGAGGCTACTTTGAAGACTTCCCATGCTGGCCACTAACCCAAAATTAAAACAAAAGAAGTTATGTTTCTAAACATTTATTCTATGCAAAGTGTAAACAGATATTTGCTTGGGAATGTTAAGTATTTTTAAGAATTGCAGAAACTCCTGGAAAAGAAAGCCAAACGTGTCCTGGGCTGCATCCAGAGCCCCGTGGGCAGCAGAGGAGGGAGGGGATTCTGCCCCTCTGCTCTGCTGAGACCCACCTGGAGCTCTGCACCCTGAGCTGGGGTCCCAGCACAAGATAGCTCCTGCTGGAGGCCATGAGGATGATCAGAGGGATGGAGCACCTCTGCTCCAAGGACAGGCAGATAGTTGGGATGGTCCAGCCTGGAAAAGAGAAAGCTCCTTCCAGTACCTGGAGGGGCCCCACGAGACAGCTGGAGAGGGATTTTTTACAAGGATAGGTAGTGGTAAGACACGGGGGAATGGGTTTAAACTGAAAGAGGACCAACTCAGGCTATAGAGAAAAAGTTTTTTCTGTTGAAGATGGTGAGTCACTGTAACAGGTGAGAGGCTGTGATCAAAAAACCACAAAAAATCCTCAAAGCGATGGCAAAAATGAGGCAGGCTGGATAAAGAAGGAAAATTTACCAATTTCTTTCTTTTCCAAAGTTTCAAATTCTGCAACTTGGTGCTTGAGGAAAATCTTAAGCCTTCAAATTTGAACATAAGCATTAACTTCTCCTTCAGCTTTGCAAGAGAAACTTCGGCCCTAAAAAGTTAAGCAAGTAATAAGGCAGTTAAACTGTAAAGCAGTTCAGGTTAGTAAATACATATACAGTTCTATTTCAACTGCATTTACTAGGACATTAGAGAAAATAGGCTTTTTAAAATTTGTTTCTAAAAGGTTGCAATGATTTAACAGATTTTTATTTGTTTGATCCTTAAAACTTCTATGACAGCAGACCTCCTCAAGGGTTTTTTAATGTCTATTTCAAGACTTCTTCAATTTCAAATGACTGTTTCTCTCAGAAAAAGACATTCTAAACAGTTTCCTCCTGTTCAGCCCTAAAAGTGGCATCATAGAACAAGAGAAATTCAAAAAAATGTTGAGGGTCCATGGAAGCACCTTGGTTAACAGATCATTCTTGATGATCCTCTCATGTGTCCCAAGTGTTTTTTCTCACCACTGTGGCTCTGCAGGAGCAGCTCTGCCTGCCCAGGCTCTGCTGCTGTCACAACTCAGGCAAAGTGTGAGTTCAGGGCTGACATCCTGACTGGGAGGTCTTTGAGCTGCCTCTCTGCCCTTGTGTTAATGATTTGTGGTGCTGTGGATCTGGAGGCACATCAAGAGAGTATTTCCTGTACCACTGTTAAAATGAAATGGACTGACTGCTTCCTCTTCCTTCTCACAGATGGCTGTGGGCATGACAAGATTTCCACACTTGGCTAAACTAGTATTTTCCACAGTATTTTTCAACCAGGAACAGAAAGTACTTCTTGATTATTTGTTTGCTGCCACTCTGAAGAAACACGGTATTACACTTTGGGTAAAGTCACAGTTTCAGGCGTGGACTGGCTCTTCAAAGGCACTGGTGGCCCCTTTCATTTGAAGATGATCAAACGCAATCCTGAGTTTTGCACTCTGACCAATCCTGTAAGAAAAGCTGATGGAGATTCTGAGGATTGCTAAAAGAAACATGGCCAGTCTGGACCTCTGAGCCTACAGGAACTGTCAGTTCTATCCTGTAACAGTCTCCCTCTGAACCTTATTTTTTGATGTTTACCAAGATGCAGCTTCACCTGGAAATACAAAATTTTTAGGTTTTTTAGTTATTACAGTTTGGGGTGACAGTAATTAACCACTGGAAATTAATACACCTTTGACTTCCATGAAGAATTCAGATTTCTTCGCTACAAAATAAAAACTATAGCTGTTGGGAAAAAGCCACCACAGCTGCATCTGTTCAGACATCACAGCTACTTCATGGTCACTGAGCACATGGGAAATTTTTCTACAAACCCCTAGGGGCTTCTGGAGGAGATCTAAACAACAGCCTCCTGCAGAGGGATGAACAGCTACATTGTTTTTACCCCAGTAAGCATTTGCCCTTCGTGTCTCACACTGCTGCCTGGCTTTCCTAAGAAAAGTCTATTTTTCATTTTAATTTCTGACTATTTGGCAGCTTACCTCTTTCTATCAATCACTCAAACTCTTCTAAGATTTCTCAAAACCAGTGCACAAGTAGGCTGGGTTTAAAATATGAGGGTAGTACACATACAGTCTAGTGGTACACAGCAGTAATTAATAGTGCTACATGTCCAAATAATTTATAGCAGAAACTAATAAAATCACTTTTATTAAACAAGTTTATCACAACCCTTATGTTACAAAAATAACTTCATAATAATGTTAAATATGAAATACAAAAGTAAAACAGTTGTAGACAGCTCTTAAAATATAATAACATTTATTGTGTTTATGTATGTTTCTATGTAAAGCAGCTGACCTAGATCTGTTTAAGACTGTGGGTCTGCCTTTACCAACTATATTTAGTTGTTCTTGACCTGAAGATATATGGAAGGAAAACTACATTTTAAGGAATTCAGCTTCATCTGGGCAAGGCTGGAAACAGTGAGAGTTTCCATGCTGCTTAAGAAGGAAACCAACGCAGGCCTCAATCGATTTTAAGTAGTACAATTACTAGTTTTAAAAAACAAAACCCAAACACCAGCAACTGTTTGGAAGAGCACAGTGTCTGAGAACTGTTCACTTGTCTTCCACATCTGCTATCATAGCCTCCACTGCATTCCAGTCCAGCTTGCTGAGGATGCTCCCTGTGCTTTCAGAAACACTGTCAGTGTTGGTACTGCTGAGAGGAGAGAAACTCGTGCTGGGCACTGCAGGGGCCTGCTGGGGAAGAGAAGATGAACTGACCATTGTGCTTCATTTGTGGATAGCAAAAATGATCCCACTCTTTTAAAACATGTCCAAATCAAGTTATGTGTCTGATTATTCTGCAACAAATGCAATCTATTTTCCTGTTTATGTCCTCCCACTGGTGTCTGTTGCCTGGGCAGGCAACGTGCCTAAACAGTTGTTAAAAAGAACATTCAATTTCAAGGCTCACAAGAATGACTTTGTTTGTAAAACAATAAAATAATGTGGTTCTGCTTAAGTCCCACCATTTATGTCCGTCTGTATCTATCTCACTCACATGTTTTGAATAGAGAACCACGTTTTACATAAAGCAGAAGTAAACAAAATGTTAAGTGGCAAGTATCAAATAGTTTATAGAATAAGTAGGTACTCTACCTGGAACATGGAGTCATGAGTATCTTGAAGTATTCTTTGGATATCATCAGGCACAGTCCAAGGACTCACCACGTCTCGATCAGTGTCAAGATCAACACCTTCTGTCTGAACTGCAGTGGCAACTTGAGGAGGCTTTTTTGTTGAGCTTCTGCTGACTCTGCACTCAGCAGCTGAGGAGAAAACAGGCCAACCATAGCACTGTAGTACTTCTTGATCTTTTCATCTCAATCTCTTGAAACTCCTTCAAGAATAGAAGCTCCAGGTTCTAAGAACTGAAGCTGTGTGTAAATCCATGTGCAAACAGCAAGCTCTGTTATCTAGAACTGATGTGGGGTTTTGGTGAGGGAAGGCTCCTGGTGCCTTCCAGCCTCATGCTCTGAACTGCCTTCCCAAGGCAGACCACAAAGTGGAACAGGACTACACATGGTGCCTACAGCATCCAGGTTCTGTGGGGCAGTCCCCCCAAAAAAGCACATTGCTTTACTATTTGGCAGAGGACTAAACTAAATAAATTCTGAATTTGTGTCTCTTTAGAAGACATGGAACTTGGATGAAACTGTTAGCAGCGATATACTGGAAAAACAGGTACAAGAAGGTGCCAGGAAATCAGAGAAAGATCAACTTGAATACAGAGTTTAAAAAGTGAATATATGGAAAGGCAAAAAATTACTTTTCCACATGAGTAGAGGCGATTCAGGAAAAGTGTCCTTCTGCTTATTATTTCTTCTCTCAATTTCCTACACTACCAAGTCAAATACACTGACCTTTGACTGCACAAATTGTGCCAAAAGTATAATTCTGGTGTAAGGCAGAATAGAATCAGGCCACAGTGTTTCCTAAGTCTCAGACTGATTCATTCATTCTTTGATCAGAAATTCTGCTGCTGTTAACAAGGACTGTGTCTGTTAAAGAATTTGATTAGGAGCAATCTTTTGTGGATCCAGACCTACAAAGATAGGCATGGAAAAAAGAACCACTAAAATCCAAAGGCAGTTTTTTTGTTAAGCTTAGTCACAATTTTCCATGCTAACATTATGACAAAATGATAAATGGATATTGTACAGACGGATAACAAAGACAATTCCTATTTTAAAAAGTTTGGAGAGTAAGCAGCATAGAAAGTTAAGGGAGAGGAATAATTCTTGTGTTCTAGTCTTTTAATTAACTTTCTAACTGTGGGTTTGAATTGAAATATAAGACTCAAAGCCTCTGTCCCTCATGATTTCATAACATGTGTTTCAGGAATTCACTAAAATCCAACACCCTTATTTCAGTAATCTTGAAACTGTCATGTGGCTAAAACTGTTTAGAAGGTAAACAGAGGTGATTAAAATATTTCACAAATTTCTAATTAAAAGGATTTTTACATGGAGAAAAAATTATGAGTTTTATTCTTCTAAACAAATGCTGTATCTGCATCTCATTTCCTGCCCTGTATTATGTACCACCATGCAATTGTTCTGTGTAACTTACAGTGTCTGGAATTAACAGGACAGTTTGTACCTTTTCTCAGCCTTCTTCTGGAGGTACTTTTTGGAAGGAGCATACAGGCAGCTCCTGGAAAGACAAAGTAAGCATTTCCTTTTTGAAATGCAGATCAAATATACTCAAAGATGCTTAGAAATTTTAATCTACAAGTTTGGTGCCTGGATTACACAGTACCCTTGCTATGGCAATTTAAGCTACTTTGGATTTAAAGAGAAGTGATAAGAAAAGGTAACTCTCATAATTTAGGGGATCAGTGGCAGCAGAATTGCAAAAGCCTCAGGACAGGAAACATCCAGGATTATATATCTGATGTTTTACACAGATATCAAAGCTCCTTCCTCCCAAAAATCCAGCAGTCACTTGAAGATCCTCTTCAATACGTGCCTTCATTTAAAAAGTTCTGTTCTTACCTCTGGACTGTGTTAAACCAAGGGCTGGAGTGAAACGTTGCACTTTTTGACCACAGCCAGGCTTGGCAGCAATTCTGCTGCTCTCTTCTGCCAGAACAGGACTGTTCAGATGCCCTCTACAAGAAGACCAAAAAACCAACACAACAAAGGTTAAATACTTGCTATTGTGTGCCATGTACCATTCCTCCACACAACTTAGATCTCACAGGGCATATTCAGAAAAGACATAAAAGCCAGAGAAATCACATTCAGCCCATTTAGCTGAGGATCAGCATCACACACTGCTTGTGGCACCAATAAGCCTCACCAGAATCAGACCTGCTGCAATCACAGTGAAGACACATCAAGCTGGCTATACAGAGAGCCACTTTAGGTCCAACAAAACTTATTAGTTAGTAGTTGCTGCCACTCTTAAATGGATTCCTGCATGATGTTTCTTAGCATGTCTGATTCTGGCTGAGCTGATGCACTTAAACTTCCCTTGGACCCCAGCAGCAGGCTCTGCACAGTACTGACTACATTCAGTTTAATGCTGTATCTGGGAACTGTACCTAAAAAAGGTACTGTACTGAAAAAGAGAAGCAGAAATATTGAATTACAGGATTATCTGAAGCACAAAGTTCCCTCTATTAATCTGATAAGCATAAAATAAAATACATATAAGAAGAAAAACAAAAATGCAATATACACCTGGATTACACATACATACACATAGCATTAATGCCATCAAACTGAATAAATGTATCAATTTGTAATACTCAGATACCCTCACTTCCTCAGAAGGCAATAAACAAAGCACTAAAGAAAGAACAAAATCCTAAGAAAAGTAAAATCCTAAGTAATGAAAAAATTAGCAAGAAAGAGAACAAGTCTAGAGTTTACACAGCACAATTTTTATTTGCTTCTTCCTTGTTGTTAGATGCTCTTCAGGTCTATATTGCTGGTCATACTCCAGTGGAACTCACAGAATCATTAAGATTGCAGAGGACCTCCAAGATCATCAAGTACAACCTTTGATGGGATCACAACCCTGTCAACTAGACTGACCCTGGCACCAAGTGCCATGTCCAGTCACACTTCCAGGAACGGTGACTCCACTACCTCCCTGGGCAGCCTGTTCCAGTGTTTAACCACCTTTCTGTAAAGGAATTGATATTGAGTGGAATGGGCTAGGATATTGATTACAGCTGGACTCCTGAGCTGGCTTATTCTGTGCTCCAAAAGGCATTTTTAAGGCTCCCTCCAAGATTTGCAATACTGGTTTTAACAAGCCTGGAACAAGCACTCAAGAGTACTCTGATCCTGACAAACTGTACGTTTGATTCTGCCAGCATATGACTTTTCTCTCAAAGGAATCCTGTCCAAACTTGCTACAAGATTTGGAGTGTTGTAAAGATATCAGTAGAACAGAGCAGGTTTAATGCTTAGAGTGTTACCCTGTACTAGATGCCACATTCCTCCTTGTGTAAGCTTGAGGTGATCTTGTACTGGACAATGTCCTGTGATCACTTGCTGGTGATGCCACAGTTTCAGATAACATTTCATTCATCAGGGAAAGTGCCTGGGATATTCTGATTCTGTGATGCTCAGACAACAGGGCTCTGCAGAGAAATATGACACATTACTTCACACTGTCACTCATTTCACCACAGCTGGCTTGTGAGCCCTGTAAGGCTACATGAAGAACACTTTTTTACAAGATTTCACAGAAAATACACTAAGCCTTTTAAAAAGATGATTAGCAAAATGTTAGAACATTTTTTACCAAAGGGTTTGACAGAATGAATGAGTAAATGCTGGGGAAAGGAAACAATGGTATTTGGAAAGTGACATATATAGTCAACAGATGAAAAATGTTCAGTTTTCCTAAATGGGAAAGCAAACATGAATTATTTATGCTTTTAGTTGAAATTTAATTCATATCTGAAGTTTCGTATGCAATAAAGTTAAAACTATCTCTAACCTCTTTCTCAGGACTGCAAAACTAATATACAAATAAGGATTTAATAGCTACTTACTTGTCTTTTTCTTCTTTCTTCTTCTGGAAGACTCTAATATCCTTTGAAGTAGGATTATGATGCTGTTTAAGAAAGTATAAAAATCATTAACTAATTATGTATTGTGGTCTCATTCCAGTCTCTCACTCTCAAAATGTACTTACTTCGTTTGAAAGTTACTGCTTAAGAAACTCTTCAGGAAAAAATCAATATGAAAGCATATGGCCCTACCAGGAAATTAAAGTTAATTGTCTCTATAACTTCCCAGTCTCAAAGAATATACTGAAATGCTGCAGTCTTCCATACCTTATATGCTTAAAATATTAATATTCCTAAGGAGACATCCTCATAGTCAAGCTCAAAGTTTCAAACGGCCTCACCTCCAGTTTTCTAAAAAACAGTGATGTTCCTAATAACTAATTTAAAAAACAGGGCAAGGTTGCCCCTTGACCTGTGTTTGCTACAGTACAATTTGAAGTCTTTAATTCTTCTTAAAAAAAACACAAACCAATCTAAACCAAACCCAAACCATCCACTGAAAGCTGAGAATCCCTCCACTAATGATTTCAGGAGAAAAGTCCATAGCAAAAGCATCAAGTGTATATTTATGGGCTGACAACACTGGAAAGGGAGAGAAGCAGGACCCATTTTTCTTAACTCACTTCTCTCCACACATGTCCATAAGAGCACCCCAGCTCAGTTTGGAAAGATTGTTTAAAACTAGGGGAAATACTTTATTTCATATAGATTTGTTACTCTTTCTGAAAGTGAATACCATTGAATTATTTACTAACAGGGAACTTGTGTATGTCACATATTGGCTGCTTGGGAGTTAAAACAAATAGAGCTTCAGCCTGGAAACATTTACAGCATATCCTGAAGTCAACAAGTAGAAAGCATAGGGATGTATTTGGTGTGGTTAGGTCTCATCTCCTGTAAATCCAGAGCTTCCTGTGACCAGCAAGGTCCTTTCAGGTCCTGAAGGCATCCAGATGGCAAATGCATGTTTCAAGAGTTAATAATGATTGGAAAATGTTTTCTGAAATGCTTTAGTACGTTTTATTTTAATTTTCTATTATTTCCAGCACAGAAAAAAATCCAGATCAGGCCATAAATGTGTTTTTCACTAATTAAATTTAAAAAGTAAAAAATTCTGAGAGTGAACTGCTCATTGTCAGCCTTCAACAAAAAATTTTGTAAGATACTTGACATATATGGCATATTCTAGCCTCTCTGCTGACCCTTTATGGTTTTTGCATGCACCTCTGTGTGGGTGAATGACAGTGATGGATGCCCTCAGTATCCTGCCATGTTTGTAAAGGATACTGGCATCCGAACTCTGCTTTCTAAATTCTCTGGGGGGTTTTGGGAGGTGTGTGGGAAGACGAAACAAACACAACTGCTGTAGCTATCTCTCCCTGAGAAACACATCTTTCATTAGTGAAGTTGCAGCTGTGTCTGTTACAGTCAAGGGCCACCTGCAGCCAATGGTCACCACTGCAGCCTCTGAAGAACACTGGTATAGATTTACTTACCTGACACAATTATGGGCAGTTCCAGTAAAACAAAATCATACGTGTAGAAATCCAACATTACAACAGGGAAAAGAAAACAACTACTCCCACCTTTACATTATCTAACCTGAATAATCAACACTTGTATAATAAGTAACAGTTACTCTTCAAGACACCTGTTAATCTTACCATATTCTTTCTCAGATTGAATGGATGATGTTCTTTCTGTCTTTGTTCATCCAGTTTCTTCAAATATTCTCTCATCCTTTCCTTTTGCTTTCTTTTCATCCATGCTTGTATCTCTTTCCTCTCCTTTTCTGTTCTTTGAGAATGCCCAGCAGCAGAATCAAGAACCCTGAGGGCAGATGTAAACAGGAAATAATCTAGCATATCCTGTAAATTGTAAACAATGGTAACTACATGATATAACAAAAATATTGAGACCCTTCAAAATTCTGACACAGCTGGAGTCAAAAGTAATTAACAAGAGGGGAAAATTTTCTTTTGCAAAATTTTACTGCATAAAATCCTGGTAAACATGCAATTTTGAAAAATTTTGAAAAATTTCGAAAAATTAAGATTTTTCTTTCACTTGTCAGCTACTCTCAGATAATAGAACTAGAGCTTAAACTGGTGGGAACTGTGTCACCAGTGCAGCAGACTTGTGACCTGAACAGCTGTATGTTTTTGCCTTGTAAGCAATTGATATCACAAACTGGAGTAGGAAACAGCTGTCACTTTGACCTCTCTCAGGAAAGAATACAAATGATTTTATAACTGACAGTCAGAAAGGTGTAGAAAACTCCAGCAGGGCGGGGAGCATGACGAGCTGGAATCTGGGGCTGGGAGTTTCCGAAGGTGCTGTGCCACTGGAAGGAAATTTCTGTTCTGTCTTTCAGAACTGCTGTAGAAGACCTGAACTGAACTGAATATGCTGTATAAAAACAGTTGTGCTCCAGCCTGTATCTAGCAGAAGATGGAACAAGCAATTGGGAAGGAAGGAATTGCAAAACCAGAATACTAGAACAATTAGTACATTTCACAATAATGACCAGCAGATTTGTGGCAATTAAAAGCTCTAATACTAGCCCCATTAACATCAAACCACATACTTGCTTCCATTGTTTACAAGGTGTGAACTGTGAGAATAACCATAGTTTAAATGATTTAAGCAACACACAAGAAAGACCAGCCACGGTATTACCTGGAGATTTTCTTAGCCTGTGTTCTCACAAGGCCCAGCTCCAACAGAGAGGTGTCACTTTCTACCACACGATCATTCACAATGTCAGTAACATCACCTGGACCAGTGATTTGCAGGGGATCTTCCAAAGAGCTTGATGTTAGGTAGGGGAAAAAAGCTGTTACTAAATTAATGTGTAATATTCCTGTAAGAACAACAAGCTAAACTCCTTTCTTTTACATTAAAACAACAATATCCAGGTTGTTTTACATAAAACCATTGGAGGCACATCTCCACTGAGTTAGTACACTTGAGTCAGCTTTGATGAGGACAGAAGGAGCACAACCTGACTAATATGAGAGGGACAATCCAGAACTGAAATGCTTGAGCTCTGCTGTGGTGTGTGAACATGGCTGGCCCACAAGAGACTGAGCCTGGCAGCCAGGAGCACCCACAGGGTTTGTATTGCTGTCCTGAGGAGATAAATTTATGGGGTGCTACCAGTTTCAATGGTACCCAAATCTCAATGACCTTCTGAGCAAGAATCAGTGTCAGTGAGAGCACAGCTTCACCTAAATTCTCTCCATTTCTTTCCTCTCTTTTAATCAGTTGCTCCCAGTAAAAAAAAAAAAATCTCACAGTTTAGGATTACGAACTATCAGTGTCTGCTAAAGTTTATTGCCTCACACCCATACTCCACCTTATGTAATCACTTACATAGCTCAGTCACAAAAACCAGTTCCACTTAAAATACTAGAAAAATAGGATAAACCATTCAGAATTTACTGCTATGCTTCAAGCAAAGCAATAAAGAAGGGTAATGGAGCAGAATGACCAGAAAGAAAGGAAACCAGCTACTCTTTTCTACTGCATCCAGAAGACTAACGGTAGCTAAAAGTAAAAATATATATGTCCAACCATTTTATTTAATGCACAGGCTCTTGCTGTCTGTTGCTTTACACTTTCCACACAGTATGACTTTAAAAACCTTCCAGTGATAGCTGGCCTTTGTAGAAAACTACCCATGGCAGCTGAATGTACTTTGCTGACAACATGGTTTGCAATTAGGAGAAAAAAAAAATGCACTCAGACAAGAGTACCATCTGCATTAACAGCTTCAATGCTTGTAACTAGAAAAGAACTTGGAATGCTTCTGCAGCTTTTGCATGAAGTAAATCTAACAGGCACCACCAAAGTCAGAGTCAATGCCTGAAATTAGCTAAAAAAAAAAAAGGGCTTTTATACAGTTTGCAAATAAACCCTCGATTTTTATGAAGTGATGATTCCACCCTGACAGTCACCTTTTTGGTAAACTGTCAAAAAAAAAAGTCTAAAAATACATACCCAGGACATAGATCTCTGCATATGTGAGAACCTGAAACATAAACAATCCTTGTTAATAATATCTTTGCACTAGTACACTCACTAATCATACATAGGTTAAACAGCCTGTGGGATAAAATATAGAAACACATCAACCTCAATATGTTGACATTAAAAATAAATTACTATTGTACATAAGCTTAACAGCCTGTGAGACAACATGTGAGACTGCCAGGTGAGCACAGAAGTCCCAGAGATCATTAATTAACAGTTCCTGGCTTTTGTGGGTAGTTTTGCTAGGAGGATATTGTTGCTCTTGACAGTGTTCTGCCATGACCAACCAATTGGAAATTATGTGTTCCAATTAATTATACAGTGTTTCATGGAAAATTAATGATTGACACTGACATGAATCCAGGTACTCAGGAGAAGCTTGGAATTCAGAAGATGAAACTGAAGAGCAGTATTGCTGTCTTGGAAGGAAGAGTACTGCTCCCTCTCCTAAACTAATGTCTCCATCTCAAAAAATTATAGTTGTAACTTAGTAGCCTTAGTATAGTTGTAACTTAGTAACCTATAGTTTTCTTAGCTTGCAAATAACAAATTTATCCTTAGAAAACTCTATTACTGTTTCCAAAATTTAACAGGGTGTAAGTACTATTTGAGACTCATTTGTGCTGTATACGGATGCAGGAACCATGTTTTAATAAGACAGATTGCTGTAAATGTGGCTATCAAATGCACATTCACATGTACAAAGCACATACCACTTTTGGGAGCCTGACTGCAAGCAATGCAGCCAATATGCAGAGGAAACAATACAACTGCATTTTTAACGTCAGCCAACAGGTTGCTTGCAGAATGATTTTTCCTCCTCCTTTTAATGCTACTGCAGTCTTCATAATTGAAAAAATCAATTTACCCTCAGTTTTCAAAATGATTAGACCTCATAAAATAATCTCTTAGGACACAGACAGTAGTTACTGTATAGAGAAATAAACCAATCGACTTTGCTGATGTAGGCTGGATTTAACAGAGATGTCACCTCTCTAGACATAGGTAGATAACAGAGATGATCAAGACAGCTTTTGGAGGAAGCTTTAAGTGTTCTATGATACCACAGCTATTTATATTCACTTAGGTAAATAGTACAAATCGGAAGAGTGATGAGTTTCAGACCCAATGTTGACTGTTTTCTTCCAGTAACAGTAAATTTGAGTTCAAGTATGATTCACTGCTGAACCGTTTTTCAAAGCTTAGTGACACTGCTATGTCATGTAACACTCATTATCAGACATCAATGAAGCCATTCTAAATAACACAATCTAGAAAGACTCATGCCTGACTTTAATGAGCTCATTGGCATCACATAACATTCTGTATAACAGCCAGGAGGAAGTATTACAGCATGAAGAAAAGGTTTACTTATTTTTAAAAAGATGCAAAGGGGAAAAATATACAATAAAGATTATACCAGAAGGTGACTTCAGGTCACTGAGAGAGTTAGAAGCCAAGGCTGCAGAGGCAGGAGAGTGTGCATCCACTGTAGTAGAACTGGGCATAGGATATTCCAAGTTTAAGCTCTCCTTTTGATCATCTATATCTTCAAAAATCATGCCTGTCAAATGATGTTCTGATTCTGTGAAAAAAAAAAAAAAAAGAAGTACTTAGTGTAGACCAATGGAGAACCCTCACAATGCAGAAAATGTCTCTCATATGTCTTGGTTAGTGGCATTTTTAATTTATGTCACCTGCAGCTGGACCTAGACCAGCTGTGCCTCCCTATGGAAGGGCACTTCCAGGGCTGGGCTGTGTGACCCAGTCCTGCACACAAAAAGGAAATGACTGCATGAGGAGCTGCTCTGTGTAAGCCTCAAGGACATCCTAAATATCGTCTTACGTATGAATACAAATATAGCCATGATTTGGTTCCACCACTTGGCTTTGTATTAACTCCATAAACAGATTAGATTATGTTCTTGGCACAGTACAGTGGCTTTAAGTAGGTGCTACATAGTTATTTGTTAAATAAACAATAAATCATTCGATACATCTGCCCTAGTAAACAGTTAAGCTGATGTAAGATTTTAATAAAACCAGTAGATATTATAACTTAATATTCAGATTGGATACCTTTCATTTTATTTCTTTCTCTGGTATTTTTGGTTTGTATTTCAGTAACACCTTTAGGGATTAAATGTCAGTGGTAACTAAAAGTTATTTCAGATACATATTCCATGGCAGATTTATTATCCTTCTAACTGGACACATACCAGCACCAATGACTCCAGCAGCTTCAGAGATTGCAGGACAAGCACCAAGGTCTGAATCAGCAGCCATTTCAAAATCTTCTATCAGCTTCACTAACTGTAAGTTAAACCCAAAAACTAGGTAATGATACTTTCTTCAAGGTATTTCCGAGACTTACACCACAGATATTTATGCAAAGTCCACTTTAAATATATTTTTCCTGTCAGAATCTTACAAACATTTTAATGCAGTTTTCTGACTGAAAACAAACAAAAAAGTTCAGGAATCAAAATAGCTCAAGTAGATTAATTTCATGTAGGAATTGCAATCTTCTGGATACTTGCTTTGAGAAAAATACATGTAAACTCTATTATTTGTTTGAACAGTTTTACTCCTACTGATCACATTATTTTTAAAATAGATGAAGTTTTCCAATATATATTTTATCTAAAACCCACAGATATTAAAATACTTCCATCGTCTTCATAAGTCTGAAGTTTCAAATTGGAAAATGAAATTAAGACTGACCGACCCAGAGTGAAACATTTTACTGAGAATTATCTCAAAAAGAACAAATCTCATAGCTGATATACATGAGATATGTAATGACAATACATGATAACACATGTGCAATTGTTATAAAAGGAATGGCCAACTAGTATGAACCAAAAAAAAAGGCAAAAAAAAGCGGTTTTCTTCAGGATTTGACTAAATACCCAGAAGTTTTAAAACCCAGGTGCTATGAAATGCTGAAACAAATACAGGATATATCAAATTTTTTTTCCCTACAGGCTTTTAAAAAAATCTAACTTAAATAATAACCTTGATGAAGAATGTAAGTGATTAAATAATCCACCTGAGTGTAATAACTGCGTGTAAGTGACACGATGAGGTCCTTATATTTCTGTGTATCATAGAATACCCTGAGTTAGAAGAGATCTACAAGATCCATCAAAACCCAATTTTATTCTACTTCCATATTAGGATTTATAAAGATGGCAAAAATGCAATTATTTTATAAATCTAATGGGATCACATTCCAGAAACAGTCACACAGTATTTTGCAGAGGCACAACTGCAGAAGTCTTTGCCAAAAAGGTCTCCTACTCAGCCTGAGTTACAAAGAAACTAAATATGTTCTGCCCATACACTAATAACATCACCCTTCCAGCCAACCTTTGGTCCACTGTAAGCAATCACGTCAGCCAACAGATTCAGCACTAAATATGAACAAACACTGTATATACATATATGTAAAACTTGTATTATAAAACAGATAATACTATACATATATATATACACACACAATGTATAATATTAAAATTATATAATAAACGTATTATATATATTATTCTCAATATCTCTCAACAGATACTAAGCAGATTTGAGAACACATTGTACAAAATGTAGGTTTTGTCTTTAGTTGAAAAAATAAACTGTTTCAAAATCAACAGTTAGCACTCACCATTTTGCTATTTCTGAAATCCTGCTCCATATTTTCTACTATGTTCTGTAGTGTGTCTAATTGCATAACCATTTCCTTCTGCTTTGTGGAAAAGTACTCTTTTTCAATTACTTTGGATGGAAGCCCTGAAGAAGGAAGAGTTCCTCCACCTTCATGTGCTATGTTCCAAGTTACAATATCTGTAGCAGAATCTGACTTATCTTTCATCTGCAATTTGTTTGATACATTTTTTTGATGATCTTAAAAAAAAAAAAAAAAAGGCACCAATATCACTGAACAAGCCACAAGCACCTAAATACTTCAAGTAATTAGGCATAAATGTGCCAGACCTAATAGTGTTTTAGAAGGCAAGAATCATTATAAAAGAAGTCAAATATATCAATGTTGATGCTTAACACTATAAAACCATGAGGTTAATTGGGAAAAGGCTGCAGATTTTCTGTGGGAGTATTACAACAAAGGAGTATTACCTTTTCTTGGATTTAAAACTGAAATGCTTTACCTTGCTGCTGAAGTGCCTCAGGTGGAACTGCATTAGTAACAGAAATTGCTGTGTGATGAAGTTCTGCAGTAGGTGGAATTTCAAGCTTCTCGTTCTGCTGTGCAGCAGCTGTCTCTTCTGCAGACTCAGGTATCATGGGCAAATTCCTAAGGATGTCACTGTCTTCAATGTCAACCACACTGATATATTCCTGTTTATGCTAAACAAGAAGATAATGAAGAGCTATACAGTACGTGTTTTGAATGAGCTGCTTACAGTGCATTGTTCACCATTTCCTGTGCTCACCTCTTTACATTTGTAGATGAAAGGCTTTTTCTTTTGGGAACAAAATAAATACAATCTTCCCTACCATACTACACAACTGACTCATGCAGATACAAAGAACCCAAATTCATGAAGACAAACAGTATATTTAAAATACATTTCAGCCATATGTACATTAGATCACTAACCAAATCAGGTGCATCTGACAGAAAGGATGGTAAAGGTTTCTCATTCACTTCGGTGGGGAAACTCAGGTTTAAACACATGTCTGGCTGTAGTATCACAGAAGAAGTAGATGATTCTATAAGGAAATAGTAATTCAGTCTGTATTATATTTACAGTAAAAGCCACAAAAATTTAAGACTATTAGGAAACAGCTCTGCATTCTTTAGCAGATAAGAAAAGCTTTGACTAAGCTGCCATCTAGATTGCTATTAATATCCAAGTCCCTCCTACTTAAGTAAAAAAAATCCGCATCATAATCCAAAGAAATTAGATTAGTCAGATAGAAACCTCCAATAAAACTATCTGCAAATGAGTCATATGATGCAGTAAAATTATCTTCAAATGGAAAAACACTGTTGAATTTTACAATAATGGAAAAATTAGAATGCTCTCTTGGTACCACAGGGAAAATATTTGGGTACTGAAATCTATGTAATGTATTTTATGGAACAATGCTACTGCAGCTCAATTTCACGTGATCTGTTTTAACATCCCACTGATTAAATAATTTGGTCTACATTACACTAAATCCCAAAGATTAAGTGGGAACTAAAATCAAGCTAAAATCCACAAAATAAGGATGGAGTTTCAAGAAGTCAGATAAATTAGGATGTTATCTACACCCTGCATTAGGCTGTCTCAGGTACAAAACCCATGTTAGAACAGTGACACTGTTATAGACATTCTAAACAACAAATGAAGCCAAGAAAGACTGAAGCCACACCTGATGCAGGAACAGATGTGACCAGCTCGTTTTTCTGAACTTCAGAAACCTCATTTCCACCTCTGATTCCATGATCCTGATGTGATTTGAGCACTTGATTGGAAAAAAAAAGAGAAGACCAGAATGCACGAGTTTAAGGAAAGTTAAGATACCAATGGCATTATCTGAGTGTACATTTCTGATTCCCCAGTTCACAATCCAAGTCGGGGAAGAGGCAAGGAAACAATTTCAGTCAAGTGTGAAACATTGTTTAAAATACATTATGATAAAGTCAAGTTAAGTTGAAACAAGCTTTCAGAAAAAGTCACAGAAAAAGAACTGACTTTAAAAAGCAAGAGGAGACTCTTACACAATTGCATCAGTAAATATTATTATCAGTAATTATAATTATTTCAACTACTGCTTTATAATTTATATTCCAATGTTTTCTGGTTTAATTATTTTTGAAACAAGAAATGAGAGCACAAAAACCTGCTTCCCCTTTACAAACTTGATGCATTTTGAAAACTGACCAAATACCACAACTAATCAAGAAGCAACACCAGAAACAGTTGGTTTCCGTAGATCATCTGTGTAGCACCTACCTGGGCTAGTATTTGTACTTGCATCTTGAGTTTCTGGTGGTTTTTTTCCTACAGAAGCCAAATAATGTAGATCTGCTGAGGTAGTACTTGCTTTCTCCATTGCATCTAAAATGTGATAATACAAAATAGGTGTCTATTAAAGATATAAAAATTAGACATCTTCAAAAGCAATGATACTAACTCACAACTATGGACTCCAACATTTTCTTATTTGTATTTCTGAGAGATAACTAACTTTTCTCTAAGCATACCTCATAAAAGATTCCAAGACAAGTTCATGCTACCATCTTTATGTGAATATACAACTGACACTTACAATGTTATACTGAATTAAAACCAAGATTCAGTTTAGATACATGATTTTAAATTAAATATTTTAGTATGTTGAACAGTAACAGTCTGCTTCACATTCTAAAAGGAGGGGAAGAATATTTATGACATGTATGTCTTCATTTCTTTATTGTTGTTTCTACAGTTTGCCTTTTTTTAAAGCCAAATTTCAGAGAATGAATCATATTTTGTCCTGTGACAGAACTGAATTATAGTCATGAATTAACATACTATAAAGAAGAAAATCTTTCCACAGGCATAGTCTTCATATTTCAAGATAGAAATGTTGTATACACTGAGTTTATTTTACAAGAGCCCTAAATTTAGTGTAATTAGTATATGCAGGCAAATAATGTTGGATTTAAAAAAAATTAGGATTTGAAATGTTACAGAATTATTTTGATTAATCTCATGAACAGAAATCACTGTCAACAACAGCTATTTAAATTAATTTGACATACTGTTATTACTTCATTAACTCTACTGTTGAACAGAAATACAAGACTATAATTCACTTGAAGAAAGATCAAAATGCTTCTAAAAATTTTTGGGAAAACTATTCTGAATCTTCAGATAATTTATACAAGTTCTAAAATTTACCTGCATCTCTCTCCATACCAATCCTCTAAAAAGCTAGTAAATTCTGGACATTTGTTGTATATCCTAAAAGGTCTGGGGAAAAATCCCGTAAGCCAGCAAACTCTACTGCCCACAGACCACCTTATCCAGTTTTTAACATCTTGATGGATTGTACAGTCTTGGTGAGAATTCTAATAGACTAATGCTCCTTGATTTTTTTTTTATTTGAACACTCAAAGCATTAAAAAGACTTTTACTTGCCCATTGAGATGAAAAAACCATCCTGAATGTCAGATGTTGACTTTGGTTTGTGATCCTAATATAAGGGAAAAAAAAAAATCTTTAAAAACACTTCCAGTGCAGATTAAAGGCCTTCTTGGTGATGTTAACTATACAATATATCTCATATGAGTAATGATTTGGGGAAAAAAAAGAAATAATTGTCACTTACTTTTCTCAACCCCTTTTTTAATTCCTCTGATCTACTCCAACATAATGGAATCTACTGACTATGTAACATTCTCTTATGTACCTTGGGGTGACATGCAGTAACACAAGTTCCTTATTCCTCTTCGAGTCTATCCTACCCGTGTTGTACCCCAACCAACATCTCCAGGTCTGGTGAGGGTCTCCAGCTGCTTTGCTGGAGTGGAGTCTCAGAGGAAGTACGGTATGGAGCAAAAACACAGCTCTGGGTAGTGATCCAGCATTAAATTGGTAGTGTGCTAACTTGAAATTTTGTAGTTGCAAGGATAACCCCTACAAGATATCAAAACCCAGCTTGATGAAGGCTTTCTTTATGTAATGTCAGGGCTGAGACAGAACTGAGATCCCAATGCCCTACATCCTTACTCTTACACTGTCATCCATCCAGCCCCACATGGAAAGAGTAATGCTTGGGTCACTTGTCCTGTCATTACTACTAGGAAATTTTTTTTTTTTTTTTTTTCATTTTTAACATTTTTGTATGTATTTACTACAAATGTACATAGAGACTTATATCCTATCAAACCAGACAAGTTCATGTTCCAAACTAGCAACCTTGGAATCCTTTATAAAAATCAATCTCCTGTTTTCAGAAAATGCAAGTATGTGAATTAAAAATAAGCATGCTGTCTCTAGGCTAGAGCCTGGAAGAGAAGTATATCATTGTTTGGTTTGTAGTTTTCTGCTTCTTTTCTGCTAGTACTTGAATGAAAAAAGGCTAAGAAAAAACCATAA
Organism: Trochalopteron elliotii; assembly: GCA_024734555.1. Classification (NCBI taxonomy): domain Eukaryota; kingdom Metazoa; phylum Chordata; class Aves; order Passeriformes; family Leiothrichidae; genus Trochalopteron; species Trochalopteron elliotii. Next base: position 73,351 of record JANPWX010019540.1, on the reverse strand, counting down.
TTCAATACCCCAGTCTCTGATTCAGTAACCATTGGTGTGTCACTGATGCTGATGATGGAATCGTCCAGACAGAAGGACACGCTTCGTTTCTTCTTATCCTCCTTCTTCTCCTTCTGTTGTTTCTTACTACGCCTCTTTTTACTGTCAACATATTAATTACAGATAAAGAGTAAGAAGTGCTCTGAAATAATAACAATACCTAACATTCTTGTTTTCTAGGTAAGATTACTACTAAGAATTAAACACTGAAATAAAGATTGGAAAAGATAAACAGCTGCTGCCTACAGATCAGTTCAAATCGTGGTTTCTGCCTGCTTGAAATCTACATGGAAATGTTGTAGGAACCCATACCAGCTATCACACTATCACACTAAAATCTATTGTCTAATAAGCTAATACAAACCATGTAACATTTCACATCTATATTTTGTGTATAATTAATAATTACTACACCAAACATCTATAAGGAATCTGTAAGAAGCAAACTTCAGTTACAATACCAGTTTTCTAATGACTAGGTGACAAATAGATTACACAACAGCAACTGGGGCTTCTTCTTTAATATGTGACAAGTATACTTCCACAGATACTATTAAAATGTATTCTAAACTCTATCTGCAGTTACTTGTGTAGAAAGTTTTCACTTCAGGAGTGAAAAACTCCTCTTCAGCCTCTGCTCCAAAATGACAGAATTAAAAGCATCATAACTCAAAGAAACCAAGTATTCTATTCCAGAACATTTTATCAGCATCCTATGAGAACTGAACAAAGATATGTAATCAGCTTAAACAAACTGTTTAAACTGTTTGTGCAATCAATTAACATCAAACAGATAAAAACTTCTAAGTTATAAATAACATACCTAGCAATAAAAAACTAACCCAGCTTCAGTAGGAGTTTTGTTAATCACTGCTTGTATTAAAAACAGCCTACATATTTAATCATACTGAAAGAGCATATAATCCTTTCCTTTCTGAAGATGACATCAGTGGCAATATGCAGCCCAGACAGCAGTCTGCTAATAGTCACTGTGTAAAGAGTGAAGTATTTCATAAAGAGTGTACAGCAAACAGCCAGGAGACAAGAAGACTTTAAAACACTTATAGTGGAATGAAAAACATTTCCTCTTGAATCTTCTTCCTATCAATCTCCTAAGAGTAAGAACTCCTCACACCCTAATGATACACTTCTGCTGTGTCTTTACTAACATCTGCTATTTCATTCTCTGCTGACAGTATACACTCCCTCTGACGTCAAAGCTAGGAGGTACAGGTTACCAGTTAGTCTGTCAAAATGAAGCTGCATTTCAAAAATTTGGCTTGCCTTTTTCTATTTCTGTGCACATCTCTGAGTTCAAACGGTTCAACATCAGTTCTTAGTAGTTGGATAGGTTTGGTTTGCTCTTGTCCAAAGGAAGTACTGGGCACAGAATGACACTTGTGGCGTTGCTCAAATGCAATGAGATCTCGAAGTGGGATGAGTTCTGGTGCCTAGAGGGTTCAGAGAGAGAGAAAGAAGACATAAAACAGGGAGGGGAACCCCAGTCAGATTGGATGAAAAAAGTAAGTTCAGTTTGGATCTCAGTTAAACAAAACTACTGTAGCATTTTGTAAAGAATATGGAAGTGGAATAATAATAGCATCAGATGAGAACCTATGCCAATCTGTACATATGTAAACTATTTTCTGAAAATTAATTAAAATGTATGAATTTTCTCCACGGAGCATATGAATTTTTTCCACAGAACATATTTCACTAATATTTGCATTTCTTATGTACATAGTTCAGGGTGAAGTTAGGAACCATCCAGTGCAGACAAAGACTGAAGAAGCACCTTTGAACGAAAAGCATTTCCATTTTTCTCAACTGGGATATGCAAGCATGTAAGTCTATAAGAAATAATACTTTTCAAAACATCTGGTATTCACCATCCGTAGGATTTTCTTACCAAGCCTTTTACCACTCCATTTCTGCCCTGCAAAAAAGGATTTTTCACCACATCCTGTTTATGTAAATAATTCTATTATAATCTCTAGGAAAAAAACCTATTTTTTTTACCATACAAATATTGTCCAGTATTTTAGTTACTAATTTCTTTTCACTCACAACCAGTGGGCTGAACATTGATGAACTATGGAATGTAGAATCAGTCAAGTGTAAAAAGTTAAAAACACTTTCAGGCTTGCTGTCTGCCTCATATTGACATGTCAATAAATAGGTACCCTCAATTCTAGCACCCTCCTGGTACCTGTGCCAAACAATTACAAATTCCATAGTCTGTAAACATGAACTTACTTGTGATGAGTAAGAAACCATGAAACTGAAAAAACACAACAACTTAGAAAAATATATTATTAAAATCCAGTACCTTCTTTTTCTGAGGTAAATTAACCTGAAGTAGTGATATTCCTGCATGCCGTGGTGTCCCTCTGGAGTCAGCCTCCTTTGTTGCAGGTTTAACAGGTATTAAAGTAGTGGTGATTGGCTGCCTTACAGCTGGTGGAACTCTAGGTACTGGGTCAAGCTGCAAATGCAATAGTGGAATAGCAGCCAGGTTCTGAGTGCTCGGTGCTTTGAACACATTTGCAGGGAACTGAGGCTCAGGTGTATCTTTTTGCTGTGCTTTACACTGATCTGAATCCAGACATTTGAGGGGTCCTTTATGCACTGTTTCTGCCCATCTCTCCTTTTCCTCATGCATTTGTCTTGGAATCTCAGGGCTGTATCTACTTCTGTGGAAATCTTCTGCCTTACTCTTTCTTGGTGTGTATGACTGGTGGTTCCATAAGGAATCTGATGAACTCCAAGCTATTCGTGGTACTGGGGGTGGTCTGGCAAATGCTGATGACATTTCTGTTGGATGTAAAAATGCTGGTTTGACATGGTAATTTGATTGAAGCTTAAGCAAAGGAAATCCATTTGAGTAACTAATTCTTTTTTCAACAGGGATAAGCTTCATTTTCTGGATGCCTGAGGAAGGATCTAGGAGACGAAGTGGTTTAGTAGGCACTGAAGAATGCAAATCTTGGGATGGTGACATTAATCCTGTTTCCTTGCTGTTACTTTCAAATAATGTCGAAGAGGCACTCATATCTAGATGATTCTAAATGAGAAAGGCAAACAAACCAGCATTTACATATCAACCATGCACAGAACTAGTCATGTCTACACCAATCACTGTGAACACATTTCCTAACTCAACAGCATAGATAGCGTATCAGATATACTGAACAGTCTTCATAAACCGCACTTTGATATACCTACTTTTATTTGGCCATAGTTGATTCCATCTTCTAAACTCCTCCTTGGCTGAAAAACAGAGCTCTCTTGACCAGTTTTATCTTTCTCTTCTTGAGTGGGCACTTGTGTTTTTGGAGAAGCATTGCTTTCAGCAGTATGTGCAGGTTGGCTCCCTGCTAAGTGAACTGATGGATGCTGTTGTAACATTTGTCGCACATTTGGCACATTGGTAAAGGATGACTGCACTATTTGCATAAAACTCATGAAGTTGATCTGCTGCAGCTGAATACACACATGAACAAAGTTAACAATGCCAATAACTTTAACAGAAATCTTAGCAAAAATGCCTACCTTATCTTACAGCTGTTCCCTATCAGGTGACAAAACAACATCCCAAAAACGGGATGATTCAATAATGATTAATTTGTGTAATTGTTCACTGTACTGGACTTTCTTGTGAGATACAATAAGTATCTCTGTCACAGACAGGTTATGTTAAAGCAAGATGAATGTCTTCACTTTTTGTGAAGTTTCAATAAATGCAAGATCATTTAAAACTGGCTCAACGTACTACCACCACTTAAATCCTAGTACAGTTGAAAAGTTACTACAGCATCAAAATTTTTCCAAATATAAACTATTAAAGGACTTATGTGAGCTAAAACAGACTCAAGCATCTATTATTATATCACTCATTTTCTTGAATTAAAAGCAAGTTAAGTCTAAAATAGTTTCACAGTGGTTAACATGATGGTTAACATCCAGAACAACCACGCACAGAAGCTCTTTAAAACAGTAATTAATTCAATTTTTTTAACAACACACTTGGTACCATGAAAACTACTTAAAATAATTAGATGGTCTCACCTGAACTAACTTAAACATTTCATCTTGCAGCATCTGCCTGACAGTTTCTGATGTGTTTGGTTTCTCTTCTCTAGAGACGTCTTGCTTCTTTGCACAAACAGAAGTATGGGAGGCAAGACTTGACATAGTTGACACAGTAGTCTGAGAAGGCTGAGAATCACTTACAGAAATGTCTGCACTACTTAAGAATGAAAGAAACAAACAATGAAAAGCATTCAGAGTTCAAAAACCACATAAAAGGTTGTCTTAAATCAATCCAGAAAAAATTTAAAGATAGCCGTGTATTTTAAAAATATGACTAATTTGTAGGAACAACTTAATAATTAACAGTGCACAATCCTGACCAGAGACCATACAGGACACATTTCCTACCACTTCTTAAAATACTGGATGAAAAACAGTAGAAAAGAAGTATGTTCTATCTGATTTTGTAGCCACAAGTGTATTTAAAATATTATTTTCACTAGAGATACAGGTAGAAAACAATGATTTAACAAAAAAGACAGAAAAAAGGCCTGGATAGTCATCAAGTCAAACAGCTGATGGAAAATGAAGAGGGAATTCTTAGTTGAAATAAGGCAGAAGGTAGATTCAGTTTGACTTAAAGTAATGGTCCTTTAGATATTTGGGGTTAAAAAGTAGTAAGATTTCAGATTAAAGACAATAATTTAAAATTGGAGTAACATGTACAATACATTACATTTTCCCACAGTGATAACAAGATCTTTCAGTAGGTAAAGAATATTAAGTACATTAATTCCTTACATGAAGAAGAGAGGGCTAGGATTTACACTCAGGTACAAAAAAACTGAAGGACTTCACTCACACCAACAGAAATTGACACAAAAGACATTTATTTCTCTGTTTAAGAAAAATGCTGACATTGCTATGGATACAGGCAACGCTTGGAGGACTTTTCACAATTGTACAGGATGGTCTCCAAGCATGTGACCAAACAGAGGCATAAAGGAATGGCTAATAAGTAATAGTTTTAGATATGTAATAGGTGCGAAGGGGCATATGAAATCTTTTGGAGGGCAATCAGAAAGTACAAGCATGTCCTGAAATGCCAAAAGTTTGAGTAAAATTTTTTTTTGAAAATAGTTGGCATGAGAAGCTCACAAAGGAAAAGGGATTAGAGACACATGAAAGTGGAACCCAAAAGTATGCATAGTTCAAATCTTCCTCTAAACTGAAAAAAGCCTCATAGATGACTGTTCTAGAACTGAAAGCCTGACTGACTCCTGACTCCTTTTCCCAATTCCAACATTCTCTCTATTTTGTATATATGTAAATGTATCAGTTGCCATAGGATAGATGCATTTTATTGATTTTAATTAAAGTGTATATATATATGTTTAAAATATTATTGTTCGGGTGTTCTATATAACCAAGTATCTCCTATAGTAATATTATATAATGAATTCTGCTCAGAACCAGAAAAAAAACTATCATGCTTCTTGAAATCTGATAACTGAATTAATTTGATTCATGGGATATTCCAGACAACACAAGAGAGTATGTGATCCACAAGGATTATAGTACAAAAAAGTTCTAGAAAAAGCTGCTTAATTTACAGGTACAATACACTATACCTGCAATCATCTTGCAGTCAAATCTAACCACATCACTTCAAACTGAAAATTTAATTTCATTACATAAAACAGTACAGGTTTGCCTTACCTAGGAACTTCTGCATCTTGTTTTAAAGAGAATGGGTGGGAAATGGTGCTAGTAACACTCTCAGTCATACTATAAAGACAAAAAAATTAGTATTGAAATTACTACAATAATTTGTTATGCTGTCTGTTTTCATTTTATATACATGCATGTGTACAAATATACACTTAACCTCCTGAAAAAGTATTGTAATTAGTATGACATAAAATACCTGAAAGCCACCTGATAAAAGCTATACTGATCTGCATTGCTTCAATTACTGCATTACACTGCAATCTGAGCTGGCAAATATTGACAAATGACATGACATTCATGTTTTTTCTCCCCTAGCAATCAGAAACTGACTCAAACAAAAGCACTGAAAAGGTTCTGGCTACTCAAGACAGATAGCAGGCAAAAAAAGAGGTTAATTCTGGTAGACAAAGGAAGACAAAATCCAATTTAACTAATACTGCTAATATCACTACAATCTGCATCTCTAGAAGAGAAAAAACAATGCCATAATAAATTCTTGAGGGGCATCTTACACTCAGTTAAAACAAAAATATGTAATTTTAAAAAGTACAGGATTTCAACTCTTTCTAAAAGTCATTTTCAAGTCTTTCACAAACATTATGTATACACAGGAACATTTATTTATATGTTATTGTAATAAGATTTTTCCATTTTTCCAGTTATTGTCTATCTTTCTCCTAGATAAAATATAACTTCCCACAAACCATGCTTATTTTATTATTTTATTACTGAAATAATGACTCATGAACCCAGCCCTTCATACATGTGAAATGCTTGTACATGAAATAGGAGATGACTGAAACTGCTTGAAACTATGGCTTTGTTGCTATAAGCAGCAGCAAGAACCCCTGAGACATCACTGGATACAACCATTAACCAAAATACTTTAGATTTTTAAGCAAAGTTAAAAGAGGAATTTAAAAAAAACAAGTCCCTTACATATTATGTTTAGCCTTTTCTTCCTTTGTTTCTTCCATGTTTTGATCTTCTTGAGCACTACCTACAGCTGAAATGGCAACCTGCTGAATATAAAAATATGTATCTGAACTTGCAAGTTTTCCTATTCCTCCTGCTTCAATAAAATACAAGCTTTTTAGCCTATGGCAAATGTATTTTTGTTTAATCATGCAATTTAAAAATCTGACTAAAAATAATCAAAATTACATGCTTATCAGAAGACAGTTACAGATCAGCAATGGAGAGACATAACAATTCACCTGAGCACCTCTCTTTTTCTTACAACAATCTTATTATTATGAGATTTTAGTTCCAAGTTCATATTCATGTAGTACCCTGGATATATATTCTGCTAATCTCATACCCCCTAGGTAAAGATGAAAATGTGGAAACAATCCCATTATACACAAACTATCTACAAACTAAGAAAATGAAACAAATGTAGGATTTTACACATGCCATAGATTCACTACAGGAAAATATATTGAAAAAAGTGAAGACCACAATACATAGCATAATAGCCCTGCTCTTAGCCACTTTCAAAGAAAACTATGACCAAAAATTATTTCACTGCATTACATGAAAAAAGAAGGCTCATTTATAAATCCAGATTAAGTTTTCAGAGAAAAGCAAAATAAACATCTTGATATATTTAATTTTTTTAAAAATCAACTCAATTTTATGTATATATAATTACATCAACTATATATATATGAAACGACATATATGAAAGCACACAGACATTTTCAAAAGTGTTCAGAGCAGATCTCACTTTACTACCTTTTAATTATTACTTTCATTATTAAGCAAGGAAGAAAATTCACCAACCCTAAACAATTTAGCCCTCATGTTCACAAATATATTGATGAATCCAGAATACTTTGAAAACAGTATTCATAACAATTCAATGCTTCCATGTAAGATCCTATCATGTCAGGAGAAATGCTGGAGCTGAGTAAGGCACCTGCTCCCTCTGTTACAACCAGCACAAATAAGTAAAGTTGATGGGTGGTAGTAAGAGAAAACTCTCTTCTGAAAGTTAACAAGGCATCTCTGAGAGACAACCAAGCCCTGTACAGCCCACTATTACCTGCTACTGTTTCACAGGGGTGCCAGTGACACATCCACCAGCGGGTTGAGAAGGGAGCGGCAATGAGGGCTCTGGAGTGCTCAGTCAATCCTCCCAGTCAAAAGGAAGGAGTTTGAAAGGGTATGAATCTGGTGAATCAACAAATGGTTACAGGACTGGTGCTACAGCCAGGGGTATGGCTACTTCAGCCATGGGACTTGCTTTGAGAACACCTGGTCAGCTGAGAACTGATGGGGTTCACCTATCAGAGAAGGGGAAGAGCACCTTTGGTCATAGTCTCAGCAAGGGGGAAGAGGGCTTTAATTTAAAGTTGCCAGGGGAGGGGCAATTTTTTGCCAGGGTCAGAAAAAGATGCCTGGAGAGGAACTGCATGTCAGCAGAGCACTTCAAGAGCTGCACAAAGGAATTACAATTACTCCTGCCAGTAATTGTACAATTACAATTATTCTGCTTCATTGGGGGCCTCCATGCAAGCATATATAGCACGGGGAATAAAAAAGAGTTGGAGACATGCACATCTGCGAGGTATGATCTTACTGGCATTGCAGACACATGGTGTGATGGCTGTGATGACTGGAGTGTTGGAATGGATGGATGGATGCAGGCTCTTTAGGAAGCACAGGCAGGGGAGATGAGGAGTGGGTGTCACCCTCTGTCAGGGACTAGCTGGAGTGCATGGAGCACTGTCTGGGAATGGATGAGGAGTTGACCAAAAGTTTATGGCTCAGGTTTACAGGGAGGGCAGGGACAGGGGGCATTACAGTGAGGGTCTAATAAAAGGCTGCCCAGCTAGGAAGACCAAGCAGATGGAGGTCCTCTACATGCAGATAGGAACAACTCCATTTTTGCAAGCCCTGATCCTCACAGGCAACTTCAACCATCCCAGTTTCTGTTGGAGGGGCAACACAGCAGGGCACAGGCAATCCTGGAGGTTCTGTAAGGTATTGATGATAACTATCTTCCATGTGAGACAGAACAGCCAGTGAGGAGAGGTATTATGGTGGACCTCATTCTGACCAACAAGGAGGAACGTGGGAACCTGAAGCTCGAGGGCAGCCTTAGCTTCAGCAAATGTAAATGGTGGAGTCTGAGTTCCTCAGGGCAATAAGGAATCACCTCCTCCAACCTCAGAAGGGATGCATCCCAACAAAGAGGAAGTTAGGAAAAAATGCCAGGATGCTTGTGTGGATGAACAAGGAGTTCCCAGACAAAGTCAAACACAAAAATGAAGCCTACAGAGGGTGAAAACAAGGACAGGGTGAGCAATACTGAGAGACTGTCCAAGCCAGACATATCCTGGGCTGCATTCAAAGCAGCATGACTAGCACATTGTGGGAGGCAATTCTCCCCTCTGTTCTGCCCTCAGAAGACTCACTGGAGTGTCCCCCAATATAAGGACACAGACCTGATAAAGCAAGTCCAGAATAAAGGATGTTCAGGGGCCTGGAGCACCTTTCCCATAAGGAAAGGCTGACAGAGCTGGAGTTGTTGAGCATAAAAAACAGAAAGCTCCAGGCAGACCTCAGAGCAGTCTTTCAGTACCTAAAGGAGCCTACGGGAAAGCTGAAGATGGACCTTTTACAAGAGCACATAGTAACAGGAGAGGGGGGAATTACTTCAGACTGAAAAAGGGTGGGCGTAGACTAGATTTTTGGAAGTAATTCTTTACTGTGAGGAGATGAAATACAGGAATAGGTTATCCAGAGAAAGTGCTCAAGACCAGGTTGGATGGGGCCCCGGACAATCTGGTCTAGTGGAAGGTATCCCTGCCCATGGCAGGACATGAAATCATCTTTAAGGTCCCTTCCAAACCCAAATGCTTCTATGATCTCTGATGATTCCACGGTAACTTGCCTGCTCTCTTTGATGTTCTACAGGTCTGATCTTGACAGAGCTATTGGAGCTCTTTGAAATTTCATACGGCTCCTCAAAGACCTCTACAAAATAAACACAATTACTCTAAATTAGAAAATTACATAGATTATAGTACTGTTACGTGATCTCTGACAGCAGGACACATTAGTCCGCTTTTTCCACTAATGTGGAGTTAAGTGTTTGGAGTGGTTTCAGCAAATGCAAAATTTGAGTTCTTACTAGTGTTGATGCATGCACCCAAAGAGAGAGGTAAAAAAATCCCCCGTTTATGTCAACAGTATGAATATGATCATTTATGCATACTCAGCTCTTAAAATTTGCAAATTATTTTGCACAGTTGTGTGAATGTTTCCAGAATGAAACTATAAGAGAGAAGAGAACATGTTAACATACATTGTTCTATCTCTATAGAAAAAAAGCGACATAGTGAAAAAACAACTGGAAGGTCTTGATAAAACAATTTTATAAGATTTAGTTATAACACAAACTGGACAAAATAATTTCAATAGAACAATTAAGACATTTGCATTTTTTGATTAAATAAACAGAGGGACATAAAACTGTATTCATGCAAAACTCCTACTGCTTTGTATGTCAGACCACAGTAAAAGGATATACCATTAAAACAAACCTTTTTCTGATGCTACATCCAACTCCTGCTGAACAAAGGGTCCCACTTCATTCAAGTCTTCAGTTATATGAGGCACAGAATTATTTCCATGATTTATTTCCTTCTTATAAAAATATTTTGACTTTGCAGACATTCTGCCAATAGGGATTAGAAAATGTAATTAACAACACAAGTATCTGGTTCACTTCAAGTATGCTGTCCTTTCAGACTGCAGGCTAGTGCTTAACTGTAAAATAAACACTCTTGTGATTTAATCAATATTCATTTAGGTTTTCTTTCTGACTATGACTTAAACCAAGCCTAATTTTTTTTGCATAGCTGTGATATTTTAGTGTCATTAATGCAACACTCTTTCAGATAGGCTGTTTCCAGACAAAATGTGCTATGCGTTCAAAATCATCTGGTTAAGACTACATTTACCTGCCTCACAGGAACTTTGTTTATTAAAAAAGTAGAAAATTGTCAGACGAGATGTACAGTCATTCTCAAAATACTAGAGATTATTTTCAGAATAGAAAAGACTAGAGTTCTATGTAAGAGTTATATAGATCTCTAGACTAGAGATCTATATAACTCACTCTCTATATATATTCCAATACTGGAGATCTATTTTTTTCTTTGTTGCAACATAAGATGAAATGCCACAGAGGAGTTCAGGTTAAGGATTCTTTATCTTCAGGACAGTGCAAGATATTAACAAAAAAATATTTACTGCCTTTTCCATCTATTTTTCTGACATGCACACATATGAACAGAGCTAAACTACAGATCCAGGGGAAAATCAACTAACATTCTGAACCATTTCTCTCGAACGGAAGAAAATTACAATGAAGAGAGGGGAAGTTATCTGAATTCTTTGAGAAAACCATGACACCCATTATATTGGAAATCTACATTCTATTTCCACATCACTAAGCTTATAAACAATCATAAAATTCACTTAATATGCAACAGGTACCTTATTTTCTACCTAATGTACATGTGCTGATGGAGAATATTTAATTTGCTTCATGCAGCTGTAACCAATATGCCCAAGTTTAACTTTTCACACAAAATTAAACATGTATATAACACATAATAACAGTAGATCTCTTCATGCTGCTCAGTAGAGGAATTAAGATCAATTAGAGTTCTTAGGTTATAAAAAAAAAATTACCCCAAATCACTTTCACAAAGATCATCACAGACTTGTACAATCTGGACATCAAGAGGAGAATTGGCTACTGTGGAAGAGCCTTCATCCATACTACTTTCTTCCACTGTTCTAGACTGGTCTTTTGATAGAGACGCAATTTCTTTCAGATATTGACCATCTGGATGCTATTAATAAAAGTAATAATAATCAAAATTCACTAGTTAAAAAAGAAGGATACCAGGTACTTAAAAAACCCCACAATGCTTTAATATAGAATGATTATGCTTAACTCATATCCTTTGCTTTATTACAGAGCAAAGAAATCCTGCATTTACAGCTGCCTGTGAAGCATCTCCCCTTTTTGCATTAAGTAAAGCAATGGTTCTCTGAATTATCCAAAGAAAATACAAGAAAGATTTCTCAGTGTCAACTGAGTGTGAATTGTCAAAGACACTATATGACAATATAATCAAGACAAATATATACAGTAAGATTTGACTTTATCCAGACAATACAGAACTCTCAAATTACCACTGAAAACAGTCTGAAAGGCAAAAAGACATACATAACCTTGTGGCTAGATACATGCACAAAATATTTAAGCTGTAAATAAAATACTTGTCAAAGAACCAGAAAATACAAACCAAAAGTAATAAAAAAACCTCTTGAAATCGGAGAAAAGTCTTCTCAAGAAAAGTCTCACAACCCTCTCCCCTCAAAGCCTTTCATGTATTCTCTGATTCTATGGACTGTTAATTAAAGAAGCTAAGTGATCCAGTTATCCCAAAAGTATAAACTAAAGCAATACGTACCAGATTCCTCTGGCAAATCTCTTCCTTCATATCCACACATATACTCCAAATCTTTGTAACAGTTCTAGTCATTTTTCACTGGTCTTTAACCAGCTAAAATACTGCAGTCAGACTGCATCTGCAGTGTCCTCAAAGACAAATGAACTCAAACTCTCATGAGAGGAACTATTTCTTTATTCTTTGCCTTGCTTTGCCATATTCTATCTCCAGTAGTATGTTTTTTCAAAGATGATGTCTAAAACTAGACACAGTGGCCAAACTGACAGGAATTTGTGCAAAAAATGTGGTATCTGGATAAATTACCTATATTTTGAAACTTCCAAAGAGAACTTTCATCTCCAACTCAAGTATTTCTACTGACAGAATTTCAGTATTTCTGGAATTTTTCCCTTTTCTTAGCAACTCTTAAAAGAAAGGCTATTAATTAATATTCCACGTTCTACTGAGAACAGAACTATGAGGTAAAACATGTATGTGATTTTTCTTTAGTGGCATAACTCACACGTTTCACTGACACTTGTACCATCCTTTTTCTTACCTTGCATTTTATTCTCTTCATTTGAGATCTATCTCTGTATAACCGTTCCAACAACCAAAAAGATGTAAGGACAGCTGCAGCTGATGTTTTCACATGTATCATTGGGAGAGTCTCTTCTAAGGAATCTCGTTTATTGGAACCACAGAGCAGTCTTTTATCAGACCATCTGATCATCCACTCCAGTAATTTTGAAATATTGCTCAATTTGCCCATCAATTCTATAGGCAGTTCTTCTGCTGGTACAATACCAACTACATCAAGAGTTTTGTACACATATTTAGAAATTGCCTGAGTTTGCAGGGCAGAGGAAGTATGGTTAGGAAAGGTCTGGCTTGTTAATGCAACAGTGACTCCTTGATTGTCAGTCTGAGCTCTGTATATAGACTTATATTTTAAACCAAATAAGCCTTCTTTAAGTCCTTTTGTTAGGTTACACACAGAAGGTTCTGTGGTCTGTCCAACACACTGTACAATTGTCGGGTTTTCCAAAATATTTTTGTTTTCATTACAGGCAGACACTTCTTCAGGATCACAAGATGCCAGTGTGACAGTATAGCAAGACCCCGCTCTAAACACACTTTGACTTCTAGTTTTGTTCTGCCGACGTTTCAGTGTTGTGTGAACATCAAAAAAGAGAGAGTTCAATTCATGCTTTTGAAGCAGCCCAGAAAAGCTAGTGAGAAATGGAATTCCAAGATCACTATACTTTATCAGATCTCTCTCAAGAACATAACTCAAAAAGAGTTCTAAAAATCTAACGTATTCATCATCATCACGTTCAAACTCCCATGCACCAACTACAGGCAAATTACATTGATTAAGCATGTCTCTCCTACACACTTTGTCTTTATGTTTTGTTTTACAGATAGGAGCTTTTATCTTGTGTGTGGTATTTTTGCTATCTATTTCCCTTTGTCGTTGGAGTTCATTAATCCTGTAAGACAATAAATGTAAGAACCATTAATACCAAATCCATTTTAAGAAGAATTACACGCAACATTAGTTCCTTATCTTCCACTGAAGTCAAAAATAGCCAGCAAACCCAAATTTACATTAGTATGATTTATAGGTGGCAAATAAATCAAATTCAAAATCCATAGACAGAAACCAGGCAGTAACATATATGGATGTAGACACAGCTGATAGTAATTTACACTTCAATAATGTATTAGTAACATACTAACTGATATAACATTGGCAGTTCTAAGACTTGGGAAATGTGTCATTCTCCACTTGATAAACCACCCACAGTGACAATTAACCTGTTTGGTGAAGAGATTACTTGATCACCAGGAGACAATTCTCTTTCTTTCTTTCCCCCCCCGGCTAATTTAAATCAAAAGCTTTCTGCTTCAAATTTTTCATACCTTGGGAATGAAGGTGTTTCAGCTCTTGTTTCTTCAGTAAGCAAAGCATCAGAAAGTGTGTCTGCCATGTCTGCATCACTATATACCTGAGGATTCCCAACATCAGTAAGTGTGCTTGTGCTTAGACTAGTGCCTAGTGAGAATCTGTCGTAACAGTGTTCCTCATCATTTGATGCTCCCTCTTCGACTGGCTCCCAAATATTAATTTCTATAGCGCCTATGTTCTTTACTACACATCTCAAGGCCTTCTTCCTCACTTCTTCAGCAGCCTGTATAACAACAGACATCATTTCTTCACTTTCAGGACCTACTGAAAGAAAGCAAACCAACTTTTCAATCTTGATTTTCAGTTTAAAATTAGTCTCTCAAATTGAGACACGAATTAGATTTCAATTAAAATCATAAATTACAGCCATTTATAAATTCAACAAGAAAGTGTGATAAAATGAAGAGACGTTAACATTTTGAAAGCCATGATACTCTGTGACTGGTATAGACATATTAGAAAAAAACCACAACATTTTTCACGGGACTCAAAGTTGTCCAACTGAAAACTACAGTAACTGTTTTGCATAGGGTATGAAAGAAAGTATTGTCACAAGCTGATAACTAAGATAAAAAACAAGGTGTGTTTAAAACTTCCTGAAGAATGATGAACATTACCTTTAACAGTACTCTCTCTGAGTCGCTGCTGAAGTACATGATATTTATCTCTTAGTGAAACTCTTATATCATCAGGATTAGGAAATGCTTTTACAAAAATCTCTGCCACCTACACAAAAAAAAAGCATCTTTTTCAGTAGCTATCATACATAGGTGTCTTTTCACACAGAACTTACACCATGAGAAAATCTAACAAGTAGGTTTTCCAAGGAGGAGAAATATTTGTGATAATCTCTATTACTTTTATTCTAGTTTTAAGGTCTTCTACCTTTTTTACTGGTGGCAATTCTCCAAGTAGACTCAAAATTACATCTTGAACTAATTCTTCAACATTCATGAATCTGCAGAAAGGAAGCAATCGACAAGCCCACTCTACTGCATTCAGACAATGCTCAACTGTGTAGGCATCATATCCATTCTTATTCGGATCCTAAAAAAACCACCAGAAACATTATTGTATGAACAATATATTTCAGCAAAATTATGCATACACTGCAAATAGTTATGCTTCTTTCCCAGCCCAAAGAAAACAAAAATCTCTGACTTATCTGCCAAGCAGAGTAGTGTTGAGAAGAGCAGGAAACAGATCAATGTTGTAATGGATCATAATGTACATTAAAATAAAAAGAGAGAGAGACAAAAAAAAGGGACTTTTCAAAACCAGCCTAGGAAATAATTAAATTAGCACTCTGTTGAATAGTTTCTTTGCAGTCACAAGTAAAACTTGAGGATTTGCCTAAACTGTGAAGTAAGTAATTCTACTTTGACTTCAGGTGATCATAAATTCTTTCTTGTGAGCATGATAATTATGCCTTGCAAGAGGCCTTTAAGATGGATTGGTTTATTTTGAACAGTATTTTCTATCTCATTTGTCACTGTCACACAAAGTACCGAAAAAGCAGAACATTCTACCATTTGAAACAGAGCCATCCTGTTTATCTGCAACTTGGTTTTTCTGGCAAAGAAAAATCTTGGACTTTAACTTACAAAATACATGACAAATATGCTAGTAGTTTCTTTCTTTTTCTTCCTAGACATCTGACATCAATTGATGAAGGTATAAGTAGAGAAACATGATTAAATTTTTATTTTTTTCATTACTCTCTCTGACAACCATGTATATTTAGCACACCATGAACCCCATTTTTAATGTATTAAGTATATATTATTCAGGAAATACTCAAAATATTTTGACCTAATGGGGAAAGAAAACAAACCAGAAAGTAAATTCTTAGGTCAACAAGTATAGAAGCTATTGCTCTCCTGGCAGCTCTTCCGACTCAAACACCAAACAAAAGCCTAACAGAAATACTGTCAGGAAAATGGAGATCACATGCACAGCACGCTGCTCCATAGCATCAAATACATAACCTACACTGCAAGCACTGTGCTCATTTTGTTCTGTTAAGCAAATAGAAGTTCTCACAGAAATACAGACTTTTAGAATTCTTCTCATAGTACATGAAATTAAGATGTATCTCTACTATATTAGTAATACAATTACCTTGATATTGTTAATATTTTCCCTTGCAGTTTGGTACCGCCTACAGTTGTCAGATAATTTTTCACGAACATGAAACATCCAACATAATGCACAGAACTCTCTGAACCAACCTACAATACAAACATGAAATACGGTGAGACTCTATTTAAATAAGTTAAATAGAAAAGCCTGAGATTTTTCAGTATTGCTCTGGGGCTAGAGCTCCTTAGTCCCACTCAGTGTTCATATTCTTTCACATATGTCAGGTCTGTTACATGATGTCCCATCCCCAAACCAGAGCAGCATGTTTTAGAATAAGAGTTTTGATAACTAACACAAAATCTGAAAACAAAATGTGTTCCTGACACATTGCAATATATTATTTCAAGCAAATAAGAGCTAATTTGCCTCCCGTGGATTTTCACTGGTGTTCTTTTTTTCCAGCTTTAAATTATTTTATGTTACTGCATACAGACCTAAAATTTTACAGGTAATGTCATCAAACTGATGGGTTCCAGAAGAGGTAGATCCACAGAGAACAGTGCAGAAACTGCAGTAACGAAGCAAAGTCTCTGGGAATGGACTCAGCAAAGGAAGAGAACTTTTAATTCGAATCTATAAAAATAGGTAAAAAACCAATCAAAACAGAAATAAAAAACAGTTAACATTTTACATGTATCACTACTAATTGCACAGCTTCTCGGTTATTAGAATACTGCCAAGATAATTAAAACTCCCTTGAAGCTTGTTTTCCATTTTCTTCAAATCACTGTTCTGAAAATCCATTTGAAGGAATCTGTTTAATATGAGCTATGGCACAAAATAATGCTTTTGTTTGAATGGTATTCATGATTACCATGAAATACAAGACTAACATAAAGTGTAAGAAGAACTAAGACCACAATAACCAAAAAAATGGACTGATTCAACACAGTCCATGTTGCTGTCACCAAGGCTGACCAGCTTTATGTTCAGTTTCAGTTGGTATGTCTCACCAGCTCCCCATGCCAACATTAAGCATGTGACTATGCAAACAGAAGTAAATACTTTTCAGTCAGACCATTTACTCGTCTCCATTTACTGCATTAATGCTGGTGCAGGGGAGTTGCAGGAAGGGAGAGCTGCACACACTCCCTTCTGCATCAACTCAACCTTCTTTATGTTACAATGACCTAAGAAAAGACTGTTTTTTCACAAAAAATTTTAATCAATTTATTCTAAAGTTGCTTCTATGCAAAAAACATTGCACAAAAGTAAATTCAACCCTAAGTGATTTGGAGATTATTTCTAGCTAACAGCTGTAACTCCCAATTAAAGTCTGCTTTTTTCTTTCAATGGAAAATAAATGGATTTGTATGTTACAAGTAGATTTGAAAGACACCGAAAAAGAAACACTTCATGAATTAGATACCCTATATCTTTAAGTTTTGGTTTCCTAAAAAAATGAACATGAGATATAAAACTAGAAGATGACATGTACAAAACATGACATAAAAGCCAAGGTAAGACGAATGCTTCTGCAACTACAAACTCATCGGTAATATTTACAACTGATAAACAAGTTAAAAATATAAAGTTAAATGTTTACTTTCTGCATAACTTTTCTAGCCCGCTTCAGTTGTGTAATATACCACCGTGCTGCAGAGCAAGAACAATGAGCAGCACGGAACAGCAAGATAACTCGCTGAAGAACTCCCGACACTTTCTGACGGACTTCCTTCTCTGTTTTTAAAAGAATGTCATCACTGTCTTCCTGAAAATGCAAAGACAAACAAAGCCCAAAATTAGAAAGGACATATAACTAAATGTTACTGGTCCTAACCCCTTCTTCCTTACAGCATAGATCATTTATGGAAAAAACACAGAGGCACACATACTTTCTCATCACTGCTGTGCTACTTAGGTAAACGAGCAAACATGGGAGAAAACAGAAAAATGAGCTCAAAGGAACCAGAATAAAGCTCATAAAGATTTATAAATACATTCAAACACACATACAAGAAACACACTTACTTCACTGAGAGAAGCTGGTTGAGGACAGTACAATGGTGGTGCTGGAAGGCAGAGCCCAACTGGAACCAAACCATAAAACTTTCTACAAAGATCCTTGGCAGAATCCATCAAAAGCTGAAACGTCTCTGAGAGAATATCAACATCTGCCATAACAGCTGCTTTCAGCAGTTCCTGTATTGAACTGTAAAGAACATCTGCATCTTCCTCTTCAATAGGATCTATAAAATATTAACCCCAGAAACTGATAAATTTATTTAACCAATACATGGATCTTCATTCTGACATCATGAGGTTATATTGTCTGAATTTTCATCCATTTATTACAATGATAGACCTCATCTACTTGCTTTAAGATAAGATCTCATACATTTAAAAACTAGTATTCAATTATTAATTTTAAGTTTTGCCCCATTACAGAGAAGCGTATTGCTTTTCTAAGTAGAGGACTGAACTTTTTAGCCAGGCATTTGCTTGACATAACAATCTGGCAAATCATTCTTAGCAAGAAAGCATTAACAGGTATATTACTAATAATGACTAAAGCAACACTTTTATCAGTAAGTACGTCCACCTGCTGACAAGAACTTGAAATGTTTTCAGACAAAAAGAGAAGAAAACATAGAGATTGTGCCAATAAGCTTTCTGTAGAATATAAATATGGACAGGTTGACCTAGCTAACAGTGTGAATTTCAGCAGTTAAATATTAAGTCAGGAGCTCACAGTATCTGCACAGACCAGTGAAGACCAGGCCAAAAGCCAAAGACACAACTGCAAGACTTGCTTGTGTGTCTTCATATCTCTAAGGGCAAGACAAAGGGAGACCAAGGGAGCCATGTGCCAGAAATAGAGTGTGTACATAGGTATGTGTCTCTAAAGGCCAGGCACCTGGACAGGCTGAGGAGCCCAGACCAGCTCTCTGCTCTATCCTGTATCCTGACAGGATTGTACACTCCAGGCCAGCTGCTGTGGAGGTGCATGGATAGTGCGTGTGGGGGGAAAGAGGATGTTTGGGAGTGTCTGTACCAGAAAACAAAGAGGGGCTGGGGCTTTGGGGGCTCACATACACAGACATGAGCAACCTGTGACACTCAGCAACTGGGTCTGCTGGCCATCTACTCAGCTAATGGCCCAGATACTAGAGTGATACACACTGTACAAACAGGTATCTATATCCAGACCTTCACCCTGGCCAGCAGGTGAGGGAAAAGTGAGAGGATTGTTGGTACTGCCTGGTGTGAGCAGGTCTGTAGGTGTTCATGTGTGACCAGTCATATATAGGTACTGTGTGCTTGTGTATGTGCTTACTGGGAATACATTCTCAGCCTTGCTAGCTGCTGGACCTGGGGATCCACTTTATCAGAAAGGAAAAGGAAAACTAAACACTTTCTTGTAGCTAATTTCAAGTGTGATGATACTTCCCATACTGTTAGCACATTAATTTTTGTTTGGTTATTGTAAAGAAGATTCAGTTTTCTCCTAAAGAAGCTGATATAAAATACAGTCAAATAAAAAGACTTGGACAATACAAATGAGAAGACAAGATTGATAATATGTTCCATTTCTGCAATGATCAAAGCCAAACCAGACACCCTCATGAAATTAAAGTGCTTGAATATATTGTAACAGTAATACACACACTGGAGAACACAAAGCAACTGTTTCTTTCTCAGAGAGTGTATAACACTGAATACTGTAGTCAAATAACATGAAAAACAACCACAATTATTTTTCATTTGAAGTACCTGTGAACTTCTTGTATTGAATATGTCCTGATATTTCAGAAGTTACTGGTTGTCCTAACAAAGACTGTAACTTTTCCTGAAAAGTCTGCAGTGGTGATAAGCTTAATGGCAGGTGACATTCTGGTTTTTTCATTCTGAAAGTATAACAAGAAACTGCTCATGAATAACAAAGTAATATCCATATATAATCTGATGAAGGTCTGTTAAACGAGTATCTATGCCAAAATAACTAATCACTACACATCAACTTCTACACCCACTAGGAGTTTAGGAAAATGAAATTCTGAGGCAATATATATGGCTTGTCACAATAAACTTCATGGAAATAACTATGTAACAAAATATAATATACCAATGCCAATTGCAAATTTACCTTGAGAGCTCATCAGAGTTCTGACAATATAGCTGGTAGGCCAGACCAATTGAAACAGACAGCTTCCAGTTCCCAAGTGTGTGTGCTAACCACACAGCCTCTGGAATGAGTCCACCAATAAAGCACAAATCAAGAGCATATTCAGCTGTCCACACAGATGAAAGGTTCTGGTCTCTGACAGCTCTGGTAACCAAAGAGTGTTGCAGTGGAATGACACGAGCAGGTAAGTCTGTGACATGAAAAGCACATTTTAGATTTTACATAAATCCTCATGCTATCAGATGAATAATCTAGAATTCATTTGTTCACAATGCTTGTGGATTAGTTTCAGTGTACAATTCCTTTTGATATTAATTCACTTTTATTAGAGGTACACTATGGAAGTGCATCCGCAGCAGCAGATGCAGCTCATGCAGTGGTATAAGAGTGTGTTCAGAATAGGCTATTTTCCTGCTTTCTAATGTGGGATATGAAAGCAAATGCAAAACTTGTGGGTTTTTTTTTTATTTTAAAGACTTCATTACACTGATAGACCACTTGCAAATATTCTTTATATCCATAGGATATACCAGAGGGTACACCTGAGATAAATGGAAATTTCTACAGTTTTCCTAGTGTACCCACATTGTTTGTACACACTGTGCTTACTGCAGAAGACAATGTTAAAATGCATTTTTGAGAAAGAATGGTACATAATATTCTGTGATTCTTTGATTTTAGGACAGTATATAGAGACAAACTTTGGACAAATTCAATATCTCATTCTTTGATAGATTTAGACTTGTTTTTCAAGGTTTTGCTTCCTGGTTCTCCTGGAGCGGTGCTGATCAACACGAATTCTAAGGAGTTCTTTGCTTCTCTCACAGTTTCTGTTTTGCTCAGACAACGGCATTACTTAGGAGATATTCACACTAGTCCAGCTTGTGCAATGTAATTTTACCCCGACTGTCTCACCATGTACATTGATCTTTGCCTAAGATCAAGTATTAAAATCAAAACTCTAAGGTTTTATTTTGTAGGTTTTATCTCGAAAACTGTCCAAATAAAGCATTCAAAAGACCATGAAGAAAGACGTAGATACCAGTGCATGGTGTAGTACAGAAATATTAAAAATGCTCAGTGTATTCAAATACACTACAGAAAACCTAATCAATCAAAATAAGTTATTATTGTTAAAAAAGTGTGGCATTACAATATCAACTTAGTGGTAGAGTACTTAAAATGCTTTCAAACAAATCTTTATTCCGACAACACTCCAAAAGGTATCTCTGAAAATAAAAATTTCCTAACAAGGAAATCTTTAAATGGAATCTCTCTGGAACCACTCACTGTGATAAATAGTAATTCTCAGAAAAAAACTGAGAAACAGGACTTAAACTAATAAGTAGTACTTGGGTTCAACACCAAGCAACTTGACATCCCTACTTGCTTTGACAATATGGTGTCTGAAGCATTTGGATTTGGATTCCAAGACCCTGACTGTCAGATAAGGAAAAAATGCTTTCCTCTGGCTTTTCAGCTGGGGTCACACCAGATCGCAGATTCAATTCAACTACTTCTCCAGCACTGCTGGTATCTCAGTTTTGGGAGGATCAAAGCCAGTCAGAGCCAGATCTTTAGGAAAAATTGTGACAAATGATGATAAAAAGGCTGAGGTACTTAATGCCTTCCCTTCCTCAGTCTTTAAGAGTGAGACCAGTTTTCTGAATAACAAGCTGTCTGAGCTGGAAGACAGGAATGGGGAACAGAATGAAGACCCCAGTCCAAGGGAAAATGTCAGCAACGACACACCACTTAGACACACACAATTCTATTGGGCCGGATGGGATCCACCAAAGGGTACTGAGGGAGCTGGAGGAAGTACTCACTGAGCCAGCTTCCATCATTAACTGTGGTCCTGGTTCACTAGTAAGGTTCCAGCTGACCGGAGGTTGGCAAAAGGGACACCCATCTACGGGAGGAGCTGGAAGATGGGTCTGGAGAACTACAGACCTGTCAGCCTAACTGTGGTGCAGGGAAAAGTCATGGATCATCTTGAGAGCCATCATGAGACATGTACAGGACAACCAGGATCAGGCCCAGCCAGCAGGGATTCAAAAAAGGCAGGTCCTGCTGGACCAACCTGATCTCCCTCCGGGGCAGGGTGCAGGAAGGCTCTGCTGAGAGTTCAGGATTCACAGGCCAAGGACGATTTTACAGTATTTAACAAGGCCAAGTGTCAACCCCTGGCTACATTACAGGCTGGGGGAAGAGAGCCTGGAAAGCTGTCCAGCAGAAAAGGATCTGGGCATGCTGCTTGACAGCAGGTGAACATGAGCCAGTGTGTGTGCCCAGGTGGCCAAGGAGATCAAGGGTATCCTTGGCTTGTATCAGGAACAGTGTGGGCAGCAGGACTTGGGTAGTGATTGTCCCTCTGGACTCAGCACTGGTGAGATCAGCTTGAATGCTGGGGTCAGTTCTGGGCCCCTCAGTACAAGAAAGACATTGAGGTGCTGGAGAGTCCAGAGCTGGGCAACAAGGCTGGGGAAGTGTCTGAAGCATGAGTCCTGTGAGGAGCAATTGAGGGAGCTGGGGGTGTTTAGGCTGGAGAAGAGGCCCAGAGGAGACTTTATCACTCTACAACTCCATGAAGGCAGGCAGGCTGTAGCCAGGTTGGGATCTATCTTTTCTCCCAAGTGCGAAGTGATAGAAGAGGAAGGGCTTCAAGTCATGCCAGGGAGGTTTAGACTGGATATCAGGAAAAACTGCTTCTCTACAAGGGTTGTCAAGCACTGGACCCGGCTGCCCAGGAAGGTGGGTTGAGTCTCCATTCTTGTAGGTATTTAAATTAAAATGTGTAGCTTTGGTGTTTAGGGCCATCATTTAGTGGTGGGCTTGGCAATGTTAATGGTTGGACACAGTGATCTTAC
Organism: Trochalopteron elliotii; assembly: GCA_024734555.1. NCBI lineage: Eukaryota > Metazoa > Chordata > Aves > Passeriformes > Leiothrichidae > Trochalopteron > Trochalopteron elliotii. Next base: position 49,960 of record JANPWX010019540.1, on the reverse strand, counting down.
AGGTATTTTCCAACCTAAATGATCCTATCTGTTGGAAAAAAATTGTATCAACTTCACTTTTTTTTGTGACACCCTTATGGTGTCTGTCTCCTGCTGCACTGAAAAGCTAACTTGATCATCAAGTTAAAGCATAACAGATATCACTGATACATGTGAAAAAAAATCTAAGATTTAAGCAACTAGAACTGCTTGTACAGGAAATACCTTGTTTGATGTGAAGTGGATGAAGGATGTCAACACTGTGGGGAGGGAAGATATAGAGCAGCTGTTTTGTGAAATAAGCAGCCATGAATCGTGCCATGGATTGAATCACAGCCATGGCAGTGTCAGTATGAATGCTGGTTACTGTCCATAGTTCATGCTGAAAATACTTGGTATCTAAAAAAAAAAATCGAATTATAATATTGTGAGAAAATTTATTTTAAATTTGAATGCTAAAATTATTTAATCACAGGTTATAATGCATTTTTTTTTAACAAACAAACTTACACAATTCCTTGACAAACTTTCAGAACTTACAGAGCTTAATCTTTTACACTAATTACACATTATATTAATATTAGAAGACTTTTACACTAGGTTTTTAATGACTGGAAATGCACCTTTAGTATCTAAATTTAGACCTGTATTGAGTAAAAAAAATGCTTGCTCAAACTTGGAAATTCAGATTTCACTTAGATTTAGACTTTGTAAAAAAAAAACCCCACATTTACAAGCATCTGCAAAAACATCCCACTGTCACATTAGGACTGGTGACCAAACTAAAATCTGCTATTTTTTCATGTTGTATCATAAAAAATTAAATTAATATAAAATCAAATAATATAATTTCCCCCTTGTTTTTCTTATTCAAAGTCTATTTTTGAAAAGATTTGAGCCTAAAGATATTTAGCAGATGACTAGTAGACAATGAGAGTTGTCTAAACACATATTCCAACAGGTGCAGGTGAAGTATCATCTGAGGATCAGAAAAAGTCACTGAAAACACTGTAAAGTGTCAAAAGCTGTCAGATGTGCATGTGAGGACACAGAAATTACACTAGGTTATTCAAACAGTCAGCATTCCTTATCACACTTTTAGGCAATATAAACATACCAGAAAACTTTTCCATCTGACTTGTGGAGAGATCTGATCGCCTTAGAATCTCTTTTACCAGATGATCACAGAGTCCCTGAGCTTCACACATGTTATACTGATACAGGTGACAAAACAATATTGCAAGATAGTATCTATGCTGAAGAAGACATGCTCTTTTTCCTCCTGCATTGAAAGGTTTAAAAAAGTTGTAAGTCCAAGTGGAAGAGAAACAATAAACACAAAAACAGATGCAGCAAGTGAAAGTACTAGTTATTTTCTCTTCAGAAACACATCTATATAAACCATACACTTTGAGGAGTAGAAATCAGGAGCAACTACTTTAGGATATGATCCTTCTATATAGCCTCCAAGTCCCTAGTAAGTTAATGCTCATCCAGAATGTTTTTATTTCTAGAGGTAAAATTGTTCAAAAACTTTATCAGTTTTCAAAACAATACTATGCATAACTTTTAAGACACAGACAAAGACAGAAGAGGTTAAGGAACCCTAGCCTTCAAAGAAAGAAGGCCTGAACCACAGCAGAGCTGCTTAGACATCCACCAAGTCTCCAATATTCTGAATACTTTTCCTCAATGAAGTATTTATTCCTTATTCTAATAACCAGCAGAAAATTTTCTCATGATGCCTGGAAAGAGACTCTGTTTTTAATCAACTCTTACAAAAACTCCTGACACAAGTTTTATTTTGTTACTTTCCAAACACTAATTATTTTAATTTTACAGCTACTAAAGGAATTCATTTTTGTTTATCTGTCTTCCCCCCTCTTTTTGAAGAGCAAACAGAGTGACAAATGTAAAATGATTATACAGCTTACTCCCTCCACCCTCAAAGATTTTATCCCTTACCTTTTGTTTTGAGTTCACAAAGAGATCTTTTCCAAATATCTACAGATTCTGTGTATGAGCCTAAAAGGAACTGCTCCTCACCTACAAAAGTCACATATTAACAAATAATTAATCCAGTAAACTTCTATTCTCACAATTAAGGCTAAGTTTTGAGCATCTGAGAGAAGATGACTTTGAATACTCCTTGCCAGGACAGTAATCCATGAGTTCTCCTCCAGGAGGAGCTAAAATATTGTATGGAGTGCTGTAGGAAGAGGAGTTAGAATTGTCATTTAAGGGAGAAAGATCAAGAAGACGGGAAGGAAACAGAATTGTAAAGGGAGACATAAATGGGAAGCTGGGCTCAGCAGTGTAGAAGTCAAAAGGAAGGTAAAACATAGGGCAGTAAAATGCAAGAAATTAGGCTACAACTATATATTGTTTGGAAAATAAATATGCTAGATTACCAAGTACCTTAGGTTACACTAATTTAGATGCTTAGTTGAAGCTGACATTTGTGAATACAACATACTCATGCCCACAATGACCACATGGAGTGAACAAGCTTTCTACACAGAAATCCAGTAAGAGACACATTGTGATGCCCATTTACTTCAGAAGAAACAACACACAAGACCAGAATTAAAATCTTCCATTCAGATTCTTTAGGACTCTTCCATTCAGATTCTTTAGGACATGGCTCAAAGCAAATTGAAGTCAATTCAGTCTTCTTATTTAGCTTAGCAAGCCCTAAAGATTATAATACAATCTACAGACATACCAGGGCATTAATTATTTAATACAGAATTATGATAAGAATTTTGAGAGAGGTCCCAATGTTCACTTTTTAAAAATCTGGTAGTCAGTTACCGATTGTTAAGTTGGACCTAATTTTCCTAGTTTTCAACGAACATTTTTACTAACCAGACACAGAATTAATCTTCAGATGTTGTTCTAATGTCACTCCTGAAGACTGAATGGTTGCTTGTATATGACTTAAAAGCAATGAGACAACAGAAGCCTCTTCTGCATTCTTGTTCATTTTTCTTTTCAGCTGCACCTGATACCAAACCACTTTCTTATACAATAGTCTCCACAGTGCAGTCAACCTGTAATTAAAGTACAATATTATGAAATTACACAAGAGTTAATGAAGTTGGTTACATCAATTTCTTACATTCTTTTATTTTACATTATGCACCTGAAAATTAAGTTATATCAACTACTTTATTGACTTTGGTGAGGGGAAAAAATAAAACACTTTTTGCCTCATTTTTGAATAACAAACATTAATTCTTCTGAATTTTCTTAAGCATAGCAATCTACTCTAAGAACCTAAACACCCCCAAAATTAATCCCCTTGCTAGCTAAACAATGGGGAAATGAAATAATCTCAGACAGAGAAACCTCAGAACGGGTATTAGTATCTTTAAAAACAAGACTAATTGAAAAACAATTAAAGCATAACACAGAAAAGCAAAGACATGAAAATAAGATTGCAGAGGATGGTTTTAGGGCTGGCAAGTCCCTGTTGCCTAGCACAGTTGTATTAGATGTACCAGCTCAGATACGTAATAAGTTTAACAATACAAGCAAATATACATTGTTAGAGACTTGAAAAAGCTTGCAAAAAACTGCAACAAAGCTGTATCTTGAAGTACTAGTGGGTTCATGATTAACGCATAGAGCCAGTTGTATGCAGAGTGAGAAATGACTGTCAGCACCTGGAGCACAATTAATCAAAGTATGGATTATCTTCTCTGAGACAAGTGAAACTTGTATATCAGACGTGCAGTGAACACAGTACTATATTTAAGGATTATTGAAGAAATACCTTTTACTGTAGTAAGAATTAGTTCATGAGTTATAATGCTACTTAGGTTCTAAATCTCTGAAAAGAAGCTTGCTTATGTGAATAGTACACTTTGATTCACTGGAGTTTTGCAGCACAGAAATACTCCAGTGATAGCAGTATACTTTCCCAAAAGCTGGACAGCACACTTCAGTCAAGTTTATGTGTATGGAAGAAATAGCTCTGAGAGTTTAGTAAATTTCCACAAATGGGTTTTTCTCATTGCTCTGAGACACCACATCCATAATTAATAAAAACTTTGCTGACTAAACTGACACCATTGATATATTGCATGCGAGCAGACTCTTGCTCCATAGAGTTTGCAACTAAGAAAGAGCAAAATGCACCAGAGACAGTTAAAGTATCTAAAGTTTCAATATCTGGATTGATGCTGCACTACCAGGCCTGTCAGTTACCTCCCAGCTGATTTGCAGTGATAGTTTAGTCACCACAACCAAACTATATTCAACTATAGGTCTGAGACTTAATCTGTAAGTTTTAATTGTTTATCATGCCTTTCCATGGAGTAAACAGCAGGAAAAAATCCAAAGGATATTTCATTATACTTTAACTCATAACATTTTTGTTCCATAACATAGAAACACTTAGGCTGGAAAACACCCTTAAGGTCATTGTCTCCAACCACTGACGTTGCCAAGCGCACTTCTAAACCATACCCCTAAACACCACAACTACACATCTTTTAAATATCTAGGAATGGAGACTCAGCCCACTCCCTCAGGCAGCCAGGTCCAATGCTTGACAACCCTTTCAGATATTGTGGGGCCCAGAGCTGGACACAGGATGCCATGTGCTGACCTCACCAGTGCCAGGTACAGAACATCAATCACTTTCCTGGTCCTGCTGCCAGGATCCCATTGGCCTTTTCTGGTCACCTGGACACACACTGGCTCATGTGCAGCTGCTACCAGCATCCCCAGGTCCTTTTCCAGCCTCTCTACGCCAGCCTGCGGTGCTGCATGAGGTTGTTGTGACCCAAGAGCAGGACCTGGTACTTGGCCTCACTGAACCTCTCACCATTGACCTCAGCTCATCAATGCATCAATGCAGATCCCTTTGCAGACCCTTCCTGCACTCCAGCAGATCAACACTCCTGCCCAACTTAGTGTTGTTTGTGAACTGACTGAAGGTGCTCTTGATTCCCTCACCCAGATCCTTGACAAAGATATTAATCAGGGCTGGCCCCAATACTGAGCCTTTGGGAACATCACAGTGACTGGTTGCAGCTGGATGTAACTTCATTCACCACCAATTCCTAGGCCCAGTCATCAGCCATTAATCCATCTTAACCCAACAGAGTGCTTCTATCCAAGCCACAAGCAGCCAATTTCTCCCAAAGAAAGTTGTGGGAACCTATGTCAAAGATTTCGCTAAAGTCCAGGTAGACAATATCCACAGCCTTTCCCTCATCCAATACGAAGGTCACCTGTCATGGAAGACCAGGGTCGTCATGCAGGATCTGCCTTTTATAAACCTGTGATGGATGGGCCCAATCACCTGGTTTTGCTGTACATTTTTCTCCCCATACAAAGTTTACTCATACCTTTTTTCTGGTTTTGCACTGTGATTTACTTGAGGATGTTCTCTAAGTAGAGATTTCAGTGAGCTGAACTGCTGAGTAGTATTGTCATCAAGAACTAAGAAAAGAGGCACAGTGAGGGAGTCAAGTTCCACAAGAATATTACTGTCAGGAGATGCAAAAAAATTCTCATACTCTAGCACACACACTCTGCTTAGGGTGTGAGAAACCATTTTCAAAAGACAGAAGCATGCCAAAAGGTTTTTTGAGAACAACTGATCTTGTTGCTGTGTAAGCATCAGTTTTAAAGTTTCTAATGTCAGCTTTGCCACATGCCCAGTCACACTGGCTCTTGAATGCCAGTACAAGACAGTCAAACACTGCTGAAAATATTTCAGGACACAATGCATCCACTGAGTATTCTTCACAGACTTGTTTATAGATGCATCCTGGTTTAGCGAAGTACATTTCACAAACTGAACAATGCTGAAAAAATGGATAATGCAGTTCACTGTGTAATTCAGTAATGCATCTTTCTCTTCCATATTTTTTGAAATCCCTATCTGCCATGCACCAAGGAGGTTTTTCTGAACGGAATATAGTTCCAATGAGGATTTATCTCTCTCTTCAATATCATCTTCTGCATGGATGGTATCAAACATTGACGCAAATTCTAAGCAGCCTTCATCAGCTTTACCAACAAATGAATAGATTCTTTGGTTATAGAAGCTGGAAGGGCTATTGTAAAACTGCTTTTCATTGTCTGATTCTTCTTCATGGTCCTAAATCAGACAAGCAAAAAACAATGGTTTAATTCAAGTTTAGTGACAGAGAGAGAGAGAGCACACAGACTGCAAAGAATCACCATTTAGTCAGTCTCATAAATGAAATTTTTATGCTTAATTACCTTGCTTAAATGCTAGTACATTTAATAAACTGCAGTTTCATCTCATATTAAATGTCATTATTTGCAAAACAGTTGGGCAGACAGAAATTAAATTACCTACCAACAAAATCATACTGCCAATACACAGTAGATTTTATACCAGAAACTCCATCCCTCATGAAGCCTAGAGTACAAGACAGATTTTGCCAGATACCTCTAAGTTACAAAAGTCATTCAACAAAAGCTCAAAACTTTCAAAGAGCAAACCAAAACTCAAAACCCTGAAATGAAGTTGGGAAAGGTTGTTCAATAATTATGATCACAGGGCCACTCTTCCAAAAAACAAATACAGATTTTGGAACTGATTAAAGAATCCTCTAAAACTCAGGATAAGTATCTTGTTTATTTAGATTAATACTGTTACTAAAATAGTCTACAGCCCGAGTATATCTAACAGCTAATGTTACATTGTATTATGAAGTGAAGCTAAAGTATTAGGTTTCCAGGGAGACCTTACAGCACCTTTCAAGGAGGCCGCAAGAGAGGAGAGAAACTTTTTATACGGACATATAGTGATTGGACAAGGGGCAATGGTTTTAAACTCAGAGAGGGCAGACAGATACGATATTAGCAGAAACGCTTCACTGTGAAAGTGCTGAGACTCTGGAATGAGTTGCCCAGGGAAACTGTGGCTGCCCTATGCATCAAGTGTCCCAGGCCAGGTTGGATGGGGCTTTGAGCAATCTGTTCTAATGAAAGGCATCCCTGACCCTGACAAGGGGTTGGAACTGGATGAACCTAATTATATGCACTGAAACAAAATAAACTGATATATATGTATATGGGCAGATATTCTTGAAAAAGTCAACACATGGCGAAAGAACTAACCTGCTTAAAAATATAAAACAAGTATCAGTTTGAGAAAATAAGCATATTATTATATATATGCATATAAATAAGCATATTCCTCATGTCTATAAAGAAAATAAGAATTCTGAATTATTTTAAAAAGACTAGTTAGAATAAATAAACCCATTACTACTTTTTTAAAAAACCCCACTGTTACTTCCATTTAGAATACTTTAAACCCACATAATTTCACAATCATAAGTAGAAAAATGCTATTAAGTACCAGTAAATCCATGGTTATCTCGTTCATTTCTGTTGTGTCCTTCTCCAAGAATCTTGGAATGGTGGAAAAGATGGAACTTTGATTTTGAACTTGCTTTAAAAGACTAGCTTTTAAAGACAACAGTGATCTTAAGTACCCAGATCTCCCTTTACACTAAAAGAAATAACAGTAACAGAAAACATATTATCAGTTTCTAGCAACACAGACACTTTCTAAACAAGTCCAGGAAATTGGTTGCTGACTGAAAAAACTTCAGCTCAAAAGTCCCAGACAGACAGGGAGAACAGGTCAGCAGGCATCTGTCGCACAGAAACAAACCATCATTTGACCATGTTTCAGGGAATCAGAATTCTCCCACACCAGACAACTTTAGTTTACTTCATACTGAAAGAATCTGCTTTCTTGATGCCTGAAAAAGCCCTAGAAATTTCCCTGTACATAGGGGTTTTCTGCATTATTACTAGTAACATATCTCTTTAAATCTTCAAATCCTTGCTCATTATTCTAGCTTATGCAGGAATACCATGATAGCTGACTTCTCAAAAAATCACAAGAGAAACTGAATTACAAGAGAAGCTGCATTCTATCAGCAAATGCAAATATTCTGAACTAAATATCTATTTTATCTTATGTGGTTGGCTACAGTTGCAGGACCTCTTCTTTCGATGGCTTCCCTTCTACCAGATGTGGGTCAATTCAGAAGTGAGAGAAAATTAAACAGAAATTATTTAATTAAGCTTTAATTGCCACCCTCGACTGAAGACCTAGTGGACAAATGTATACAGTACCACTGGAACTAGGTTATAGAGGATTTACAGAATTCTCTCTGCATCATTTTGAAAGGGTGAGTTGATGAGAGTAGCATGCCTGTCAATGTCCCAAATCAACTCTACAGCTATAGAAATCCCTGTTTCTTTTATAGTTCCAGAAAAATAATACAGCAACAGTTCAGACTGTCCCAATCACTACATTTCACTGAAATATCACCCAGATATCAAAGGAATAAAATTTCAGGAAATCTGTATTCATTGCTTTGCAGATCAATACGGTCACTTAAAAAACTTTTTAATTCAAAGGTACTCGATCTAGAATTTAGACACTTCCATGTGCATAGAAGCTATTACTTAAAACGTACAAAATAGTTCATAACCCTACCTTGAAGTTCAGCAAATTCCGACGGATGTTTTCAAGCTGTTGGGTTGAATCAAGCAAAAGGGATCTTATAAACCCTGATGGTGAAAAGTTGTTAGGAAATCTTAGCAGTGTTATCATGTATCCATCAGAGACAATGAGGTAGGGTAGTCTAGAATGTGAAGCAACAGAGAATCTCTGTCTCATGAGGTCACGTTCAGAATCTGAAGAGCCAAGAGACTGGCTGGAATCTTGAAAACAAGAGTGGTGCTGTCTAAAATAGAAATACATCATAAATTAAGAAGCAACTATCATATGTAATAATCATGAACAGAACAATTTCAGAACATGCAATACCATGCAATCTACTATCCAATTAAATCCCTTCAGAATCCTAGAGAAGTGTCTACACTTTTGCAGGTTGAGCACTCTGGATAACACTATGCTTGCAAGATGCCAGGATTTTGCTACAACAGCAACTTCTTTTAATTTTAATAAATTAAAACCATTTGCAGTATCCATGTATTATTTCATTAGTAATAATTGCATTTTTTCATAATTACACTCTAAATTTCTATATCACACTTTCTTAGCTAGCTTTTATTTGGTATGACAAATGCTTGAAGATGAAATTCGAAGGGTTAGGCTAAGAAAGTCATATATGAAAAACAAAAACCTCTTGAAAATCTGAATCTTATGATTTCAGCATCAGTTCAGATATTCAATAGAAAAAATTTATAAACACACAAGTCTTGTCTTTCAAAAAGTTTTTTCTTATACAGAAATCCCTCCTGACTGAGTTCCAGAGAGTTGTGTAATACATGTATTCTAATATTAGCCACATAACACATTGTTCGTGTTCATGTGATAAAAAGGTGGCTGCATACATTCAATATATCATCATTAGTCATGTATTTTAATACATTTTAGTATCTAATTTTCCAATCAGATAGTGTAAGAAGGTAATATACTGCTTTGAATGCCTTCACAAGCCGTTATATTTACACACACTCTGGTTTAAGTCACGCAAAGTAAATAAGATTTTTAAAAAACTAAGTTTAGATTCTATTTTGTTTTCTTTATTTAGACTGGGTTACTTTCAGTTTATGCTAAAGTGTGTTATCAAAGATCCTTCTACTCTCTCATGCACAATGAGAAGCATAATCTCAGAATTTAGATCTGGAGAATCCCAAAACAACATTTTAAATCTAACTACTTTCTGTCCATGCTAATATGTTATTTACAGTATCTTATATCAGGTCCTATATGTAAAATTAAGCAATGAGCAGAGAAACAGCACTGAATTAAAATAAACTTGCACTTTTAGAACTTTTATAAGTCTAATTTCTTCTTACATGATAAAAACATGCTATTTTAAATTACTAATAAATTCAAACACTTTTAGGAAAACAATCACTTTATATATAATCACTTTGTATACTTACATTGTCATAATGTCAATTTTCATCACGATAAATGCATTATAAGAAATAGAAGAGAACTATGAATGAGAAACAGATATTGGAAAGACACATGAAAAGCAAAAGAGTGAATTTGAAAGATAACATTTACACAATTACAAAATTATAAAAAATATGATAAAACTAAAGTAAGACCAGAAGACAGAAAAACAAAATCTTTTTTAAACCCTTTTACCTGTATGTTATTAGTGGATGAAGTGGAATAAACTGTGCTGGTCCAAATTCCACAGAGCATCCAGAAGCAATTAAGGTCAGCAATTCCCCCATACATGTCAATAAAACCAAACATCCACGTTTTAACATACAAGCCAAGAAAAGGCTATCAGGAGTCCAGCTCATATCGCCAACCCAGTAAGATCTAAATTGGGGAGGTAAAAAAATTTTTTTCTCTGTCAAACTTCTGCATCAGAGGGTTAGAATGGTTATAAAATAAACAAACCAACCATAACACAAAACCATAAGATCCATAACAGCAGCAGAAACAGCATCCATTACTGACCTGATGAACCTGGATGGGGTAACGCTATTCTTGCTACTACAACCTTTAAGGCTACCCGAAACAGTTACAAAATTCAACGTGTTTAAAAACAAAACCTGAGTTGCCTAGAAAGGAAAAATAAAGACATCATAAATGTCTGTATCAAAATGTCATTATTGTAAAAAAAAGTCTACTACTAACATGCATTATATTTGGGGTACTGGTAACATCATTATACAGGGAAGTGACATTGCATTTCAATACTAACTAGCATTTGAACATTTATTGAATGCTTCATGTTGTTCTACATTTGAAAAAAAACTTAAGGACTATTATATACTTAATATGTAATTAAATATTCTTTTTAATGCAACTTTTTCTAAAACACCCAATATAAGATCACCCTTCTTTAGTCTTTCTGGTAATTAACAATGGAGCTTTGAAAGATTGCATCATCCCAACCTGGTACATCAAAAATCTGGTCCATAGTCCCTGTCATCATTAGCATTAAAAGTACATTAAAATTTGACCTCTGAGTTATTAATAGGAATAACATTATGAAATGGGAACTCCAAAACATAGGCTGAGGCTTGACTGACAATCACCCAGAATCTTTGCAGATACAATGTAGTAACTGAAATTATTTGTTTTTTATTACAGCTTAGAAATGACAGAGGATCTTATACCAACTTCTAACTGAACATCATACACACAAAATTATGAGTTGTAGTAAAAGTTTTTAGCTGTGGATAACAAGGTAAATATAATTTCATGTCCCCTTATGAGTACTGACAAATCATCCTAAAACTGTGTTCTTAAATCCTTGTTACCACTTCATTCAAACTGAACTCTTAGCTTAAATGATGTACTGTCATACATACCTTTGGATCAGTTTGATTTACAGCTACTGCAAGCAGAAGTCCATCTCTTGCAAATGCACATAGCAGAGCTCCCCTTGACTTTACAGACACACACTGAGGAACCAAATTAACAAGAGAACAAGTCTGCTGTACCCACTGGATCTGGTATGGCAAAGAACTGAATACCAACAAAAAAACAACAAAACCAAGTGGTTACTCCGTTTTGCAGAACATGATTATTCCTGTATAGTAAAAACCACGCAAGACAAAACCATATAAAGCATGAGCTATTAAAAAAATATACCTGTTTTTCTCCCAATGCCTTACAAATGAAAAAATACTTTGTACTTAATCACGTTTAAAAATTAAGTCTGAGTACTATGAATAATTTTTATAGCATGTGATTTTTATCGGATTTTTAAGTCTAGAACATGCAAATATGTAGAGATCAATGACATATCATTGAGGTACTTGCATTCTAGCCAGGAACAGCTTCCTCAGACCTTTTAACACCATCTACCACAGAAATACTCAGAATTTGAAAATCAACAGTATGTGGCTCTGAACAAAAAAATTGTGGATAACCCATTACTGGAAGTGTTCAATGACATGTTGGATTATGCTTCCAGTAACCTGATCTAGTGGAAGGTATTCCTGCCCATGGCAGGAAGGCTGGACTATGTGACCTTTACAGGTCCTTTTCAATCCAAACCATTCTGTGATCCTAAAAAGATTCAAAACATGACAGAACACACAAGAAAGATTCTTCTTGAAGCATGCCATCTAACTGACAGGGAGAAAAAGCATTAATATAAAAAAATTAATTAAACAACAGCAAGCAATGAAATTAAGGATGAATTGGCATGAGAATATATGAGTAAGATGACTGAGAAATGTAGTTACAATTTCAGCCTCCAATTACTATGGTATGAATAGCTAGCTCAATACATACATACATACATACATACATATGCATTTCTGCACTGGATATATAATGCTCTATTTAATTTTTTATATAGTACCAGAAAGGAATTACCATGCCACTGACAAACTGAAAATTACATTACAAAGTATCAAAAGGACATCATATAACAAAAGCAGTTGTACCACATCATATGCAAGATATTCAGATAATACCTGCAGAGGGCATGTCCATTTAAACTCATAGACATATATGTCACCAAGGAAGAGGAATGGACTATACATGCGCTCCAGAATATTACTCAATTGCATTTTTAAGTGGTTGTATCAGTATAACTATTTCAGTACTTAGTCCCAACCCAGATAAAGAAATGCACACACAGACCTTAACATCAAGCAAAAGAAATGAAAAGGGAAAGAGAAAACCAATAAAATACGGGAACCCACATAACAAAGAAGAGGAAGAGGTAGTCAGGGCATTCATGGCTACACAGTACAAGAAATTTAAGAAAATATAAGTTATATAAGCAATACAAGAAAAAAACCTAGGAAAATATATTCTATCTTCATCATTCAAAAAACCATGAAACTAAAACACATGTGTACCAAGAGGCATATGTGCACATAGCTACCCACACAGAATGATTAATACACCCAGTTTTATCTAGGTGTGAGCTAATAATGAAGTACAGAATATGTAAATAAATGCTGTTGCATTAAACACATTTTACAAGGGACAGGGGAGAATGGCCTTAAAATGACAGAGGGCATATTATAAACATCCATATGTAAACGTAAGTAGGTGCTTATAGCCCTACGTTAATGGAACACCCATGTAAATGTATTCAATTGCATCACTGAATCTCAGCTCTAAAAAATAATTAAAACATTCCTGACACTGTTGTAACTTCAGATATCTTTGAACTTACCCAGCATTTTTAAAGGTATTTTCCTGCCATCGAAGAATCAAAAATGTAAGCACCAAACACTTACCAAAGTAAAATACAAAAGAACACAAACAGCAATCACCTAGTACCTGTAAAAAATGAAAACAATCAAAACAACCCCAAAAAGCTTGTCACACACAGAATTCTCTTTAATTACCTATATATTTAGATCGATAGCTACTACAATTGAAATTAAACAACACAATGTTGTCATTCAGAAATGTAAAGGCTGGCAAGAATGTAAGGGTCAAAAACTCTGATCTGATCCAGTATGGCTCTTCTTATGTTGTCATCAAATGTAGCATGAACTGAATTATTAAGCCTATGCAAAATGCCAAAGAGGCACTGCTTTCAAAATTCGCTCTCGCTTTTGTGGCTCTAATTTAATTAAGAAATAAAATTACTGCTTTAGAGTTTATTTTTTTACCTCATTTTGTATGAAAGCAGCATCCACTGCAATTTCTTTTTCTTCAGTAGAAGGCAATATAACTGATTCATCAGGTAAAATTTGTGTCCAACGTCCAGAAGGAGAGTTTTTACCAGAGGCTGTATTTTCATGTTCTGTGCTCTCCCACAAAAAGACACATGATGTAGGAGTAGTTAACAGTATCTTTCTGCCATCTCCAGATACATACAAGTACAACCTCATTAAACACTCTGGAGAAAAAAAAAACAAAACAAATACAACAAGGTGCCAGGATAGTTTCTGTTCCTTTGTTAGACACAGAATTAAAAAGAACAGAAAAAGGAAATTTCTCTTCTCATCTATAACAAGAAATCCAAGCTGCCATGTTAAGTATCTTTAATTTTCAGCTTCATCACTGATAGCAGACCTTGGGCAGCAGTAAAGTCAGATGGATGTTCATCTCTATGCTTCTTATGAATTATCTTTCCCACAACACTCAACCATTAGAAATGTTTCCTGAGATTGCCTAAGTGCTCTACTATGGAGCACTTTTAGCTCTTAAGTATACTACTGATCTTCCCTGAAATGACAGAATTTCTTGTGCAACACTTAACTTTAGATCAGTATCTAAATCAGTATCAGTGATGCTACCCAATACAAGACAATATTTGATACTTAAGTTTGCAAATACGTGCCTGTATTTTGTTTTTCCAGCTAGCATTTGTCATAAAAGCCCACCTAGGGAATAAGCTTCAAATTATCCATACACTGTTTACATCAAATGTACATCTGCCCTAATTGATAACCTAGTAAGGAATGTTATACAGTAAAAAATTAACCATTAAAAACACACTTACATTATGTGAAAATGAGCTATTTACAGGGGACTACTAAATGAAAAATCCATACTACCCAAATGACATTTACCAAAGTTTAGCTAGCACACAAATTATACAAATGCAAAAACAATGTGAGAATACAGTTTTTACTCATGTAAAAATTCCTTTTAAAGAAAGGAATACAATTTTCCTTTTATTCCATTTTTTCACAGGATGAATTGGAAAAAACCTACCTTGTGCTGCTGCTACTACTTTCTTGGACTCTTCGATTGCCGGTACAATTTTCAAGCAGTTCTGATCTTTATTCCAAAGAAAAAGCTCTCCTGTTTTGAGTATTCCTGCCAACCAAGCAGCTGTGTTCATTGAGGGAGAGAAGTTTTACAGGATATTACTGTGAAGTACTTAAATTACTTCTCTTCCATCTCAGCCACAGTTTTAAGTGAACTGGCAGATCCTTTAAGTATCTGCCTTTCCAGACTGTTACAAATACAAATAAAATAACCTGAGTTTATAATACATAAGATATTATACTTAACCATTTCCTGATGTTGTTAAGACAACCACATTCTTCAACAATGACTGCAGTGAAGGGATTTTCTTCTTTGTCTTCCCTGACACCAGGTTAATTTCATTTACATGTTTACCATCTAGAAGAAAAACAGCCTCTTTTTCCTATTGAAAGAATAAAAGAGCATTTAAGTTTTCAAAATCCTTCTTCAAAATCTTCTACACAGGCCTAGAGAATAATGCAGAGATAAAAAATGTTAGGGGGAAAATAACTTTTTATAATACAGTAAGGTGGCAATTGCCATATTAATTTCATTCTTTGGCATATTTGCTTTATACTACATTATATCTAGCATGGACTTACAGTGATGATGAATTTGATTCACAGGTTTCCAAATACCAAACTGATCTAACAGTCATTATTAAAAAGTTACTCAAAGTACCTCTGCTAAAAATGACAAAAAGTGGACATTAATCTTCTCCTGCAGAGTTTAATTCAGTGAGATAACTGCCAGGGACTCCAACAGGGAAAAAATAAAAAACAACCCAGCCTTAAATTGCTACCTACTTAAATTCATAGCATAGAAGAAAAAAATTTAGTGTGATTATATCAAAACGGTCTAAGAAAGCATGTCTTTCAGGAGATGCAGGATGAAATTGGGAAAAAGAATCATTCACATTTCCCACAATGTACTGTAAAAAAAGCTAAGAAAAATTAAAACCATAAAACAACAATCTCATCTAAGGTGTGGGTCTTTGGATAAGGAAAAAAAATGGCATTGCAATGTTTCTCTGAAAAATGTTAAATCTCCAGCTTCATATCAATAACATAAAAGTAACTTATTTTATAACGCTTAAGGTCACTCAAAATGCTTCCTGAGGTTGTTTTTATATCCTCCTAAAGCAAATGAAGTGCAGAGTATTATACAATTAAAACTCAAAAGGTTTATTACACTTACCTGTCCAACCCATGATATGCGAGGCCATGGTTTTCTTTGCTTGATACACGTAGAGATGAGCACATCTAGCTTAATCTCCATTCTTACTAAACCTCTAGGTAACCATTATACAGAAAAGCAAGTAGTGGCTTTTTCACACAATTATAGAGAAACTGAAGAAAGAAAAACAAAAACAATACAAAACAAAAAGACCAGACGTTTTTGTTATCTGGGGGTAGGTGCAAAGGAGAATTCATACGCAGTCTTGACTATCTCTAGCAGCTTCCTGCTAAACAAGAAGAGAGCTGTTGCTCACTCGTACTTCCAAACTATGTTTTCCTCCGGGCAGCTCACGGGCGATGTGCTGCTCAGCGGTGCGGGCCACGCTCGCTCAGGAGTCGAGAGAGAGAAGCCGCAAGTACATTGCTAAGAACTCCAACAATGCACAAGACAAGGAAAACGTCCTGCAGCCTCGTCCGGCGGGAGATCAGGAACTCCAGGGCAGGGGCACCGGCCTGGCTCGGGGCCAGCCGCTCACCCCAGCGCGGGGAGCGAGGGGCGGCACAGCTTCCCCCGCCGTCGCCGGGCGCCTCCCACGGCAACCCGCGTTGTCCGTGCCCG